>RJWJ010004956.1:0-71635 GCA_004363605.1 Indri indri
TCTCAGGCTTCTGAGGGTTGGAGTCAGACTTTTTAGTCACTACTTTTTACCCAACAATATGGAAGGCTTTCATATGGTCAAGGCTGATGATCAGATAATAAGCCTATGGTTGTTAGAAAGCAGCTTTCTTGGTTATCTGTTGGTAGCATTCACTTAGGGTTTCTTATGCCTCTTGGACTCAAAGCAGGCCATCTTTTGGTAAGATAGAGCCCAGTTCATGGCAGTTATGCCTTTTTTCTTTCTCGACCTATAATGAACAAATTTCCCCATTTCTGAGCATCATCTGCTGTTTCGTATTATTCAAGAATCTCCTGGGTTGGGTGATGTATAAGTGATGAGGCTGTGTTTTGCCTGTGCTCATTCCCTTCTCACACATGTGGAATATGGAAAATGAGTCATGAATATAGTTTGCATATCTCATACCCTTCTCATAAAACAGAAATCTACATGGATACATAATGGCAGTGGTTAACATCCTTTCATTCTAATTTCTAATTGACTCTGGAGGACATATTTTTATAAAAAAATTAATTTCTCCTGTGAATTCCTTTTATCCATTAACACAACCAATCATATTCACTTGTGGTTTTTCTGCTTTCTCTTGTATATTCTTAGTCTGCCCTTAAGATTTGTGTGAATTCCTTTCTCTTGTTTCGCTCCCTTTCCTAGCTGAATCACTGACATTGAGATGTTTCTGGTGTTTTGTTCACCTTGTATTCTCACACAGGATTCTACCAGCAAATTATCTTGTTAACCCCTTCCTTCTTCTCTTTATTCCTTTTTGCCATTTCCTTTCTATTTGTTGCTGGCAGCTTTGCTGTCACCTCCCTATGTTAATTTTAGTCTTATTGCATCCCTGGTATCTTATTCCAAGTGGTCATAAGCTCAAAATTAAAGCCAAATTTCTTTATTTAGTAAAGCAGTTTTTGTAAGATTCATAAAGTTCATCAGTTTATATAAATAGAAGGCTGTCTAAGTCATCCTTGATGACCAGCTGTGTTACTTTAAGAGCACTCCATATTGATTAGGAAGGTGATGAAAATAAAGTCATTAGTTGTGCGCTAATAGGCCAGGTATTTAAAACCATATTAAACTTAAAACACTAAACCAAAGTATTTGATCAGTTCCAATTGCCTTTCAGTGTTTTAATGTGAAATGAGTATTTTCACCACTCATACTCCTAATGCAACAAGTTCTAGCAAACTGATCCATCCGTAGTAGCATAGATAAACAATTAAATTCAGTAAATGTTTAATGATTTCCTTCTGCATAGAAACAGCATATTATGTATTTCACAGTATACAAAGGTGAGCAAAACCTAATCTTGCCTTTAAGGAATTTAATTCAAACTAATAGGGAAATAAAACATGTACATAGATCACAAAAATAGCTAACATTGAGCACCAGCTATGTTCAAGGCACTGGTTTAAGCACTCACATGTATTAACCACTTTAGTCTGCATAACAGTACTTTGAGGTAGGTACTAGTATTTTCTCCATTTCATATGAGAAAATTGAGTCATGAAGAGGTCAAGTGCCCAGGTCAAGGCTTTTGAATAGAAGAGCGATATGATCAGAACCTAACTTTAGGATGGGTATTCTAGTAGCAGTGTTTAAATGGGACAGAAACAAGAAGTTGGGGGTAAGAATACTATTGTTATTACAGTTGTGCATATTGAAATAATCCATTAATTACCAAATTATAGTAGTGGCAGTGGAAATGGAAGGGGTCAATAGGCTTACAGAGATTACAGAGGCAGAATTTAGAGAGTTAGGCAAGTATTGCCAATGTTTAATACATCAGTAAAAATGATATTGTGCTAAGGGGTATGGAACAAAGATAAATTTGAGGTTTTATTATTGGTGGTGGTGGTGAAAATAATGATGCTATTCAAGAATTGGGAGTGAAAAATAATATAGGTTAGTGATAACTTCAGTTGGGATGTTTAAAGATGTCCAAAGGCAACTGGGTGGTGGGATAGGAATCCAAGTGATGGACCAGAGATGGATTGATTTAGGGATCGTCTGCAGTGGAAATAGGTGAAGTGGTTTTTCGCAGAGGGAGAGAATAGAGAAATGCCACTTTTTAGGGACAGGGAGAGAAAGAAGACAACTGTGCTGTGCCATCATAATAAAGTTTGAGAACTGATTAACCATAATTCTCACTCTTACAGCAAATAAAATTATTTGTAAATTCACTAACTCCCACCCTTCATCTCTTGCATGTAAACACTTATAAAATAATTTTAGTTTGGCTGAATCGAGTCTGACTATTTGGGGTATCGATAGTTAACTTTACATCAGTTTTCACCATGAGGTTTGTGGGTTTAGAAAGTTGCACCAAAATGTACAAACCTAGGGCTTTTAACAATCACACTCGAAAGAAACCTTGGGAGTTGCATTTGTCAAGCAGCTAGAAAAACCATTCATGCATACCCCACATCCAAAGCTCCATAGGCAGCCCAAACAAAGAACCGAAAGGTCATTCTTCTGCCTGTGGTGTGATGGTTTGTTGACGTATTTTGACACACCAGCACAATGCTGAAAGGGTCTGACCTTCCTACAACACTGAGGGACTCAGGTTTGGTCGAGATACCTGACACTCATTGCCTTTCCCCTCCTTCACAGATAAACACACTCCTCAAACATGAAGTGCTGCCTTCAATACAGAAATATTAAACAATGTAAATGGATACAAATGATTGCTTTCTAAATTTCTCTAGCTCTTTTTTTTTTTTTTTTCCAGTTACCGTCAAGCTAAAAATCTTACTTGGAACTATTAATGGTTTTAATTAAAAAAAATTAAATTAGTTTTTCAAAATGACAAATGGGAATGGAGATGGTTAATAGCTGGAAAGAGAAAAACTAAACAAATGAGGTCTCTATGCTATATTAAGTTTAATATTGGAATTCAAATGTTTGAGGATTACCTCTGAAGTGCAAGTTTAATGTACATAAAGGTAAATCTTAGGTAGCTTTTGAATTGTCTCATAGGTATATCATGTGTTAAGAAGCCGAAGAGTTAGGTGGAGGCCAGAGAGTTGTCAGCAGAATTTTCTGTCATATATAAATTAATGTTCTATATTATATTTATACACTGTGAAGCGGAGCTTTGACTGGTTACCCATATTATTTCTTAATTTGGTATCACGGTGGGATGGAGATGGGAAGAAAAATGTATACTATTAATGAATTACTAAAATATAAAAGTAATAACTTAAAAGCTTTTTTAAAAATACTCTTTTTAATGAGAAACAGCTATACAGAAAGATTTTTTTTCTGTCTCCACAACTAGTAAATATAAAATAAGTTCAATCATAATCTCTAAGCATTTAGGTCACACTTTGCAAAGTGTTGAAAGTTTTATGTATTTGTTACGACAAATACATTTGTTATGTATTTGTATTGGAAAAAGGAATATTCAAGTATTTCAGTTGTATTGTTTCCAAATGTGATAACTGTCTACTAAATGAAATTAAGATACTTTTGTCCAAGATGAGTATCGTAGTGGCATACCTGAAATTAGGACTGAAATTTTGAAGTACGTATAATAATTGTTTTAATTCTTTGCCTGTTTGGGATAATCACTGAACTTTCCAGTAACACCCTAGACATCATACATCTTTGTTTGAATCATTTCTGTTTCTACTTTCTCCACCGTTTTAAGTGTAGTCATGTCACTGGAAACCAATGCCCACTACTGACTGAGCACATTCAGCTTCCATCTGCATTACCCTGGGGCTTCAGCTCCAATTTCCCTGGTATTCCTCATTCGGATCAGACCTCTTAGTTTGTGTGCTATGAGAACTGACAGCCCCCATCCTGCTCTGGCTGCCCAAGGCCTAGTCACACACACTCCACTATGCCAAAACGTGGCCACCCCCGCACAGCCTTCTGTTCAGGCTGTTATGTAACTTTTAATTGACATTTATGTCTAACATTGTAGATGTACTTCTCATTGTAGAATCTTTATCTACATAGGAATAGTTGAAAACCTTTTTTCATTTAACTATTACATGGATTAATTTTACTTAAAAATGACAGATTTTCCTGCTGAAATTTAAGTAGCCAAATCTTCTCTCTTTTTCTAACCCTTCTCTCTTCTAACATTGTAACCCCCCACCTATCACTATCCTCGCTAATTGCTTGAGTACACAGCAAATCCATTTGGAATGACAGAGAAAGGGTTAAGTCCTGAGTACAACATAAACTATAGTAAAACCCAGTGCAAGGCATATTTTTCTAATATAGGAAACAATATTTTTAACGGAGTTTATTAGTGACTTAATGTCTACACACGTCTTTCCTCTAGATTCACCTCTAGCTACACAGGCATAAATTAACCCAATTGTTTCTAATATTATGGCATTCTATATCCATCTTTTCCTCAGAAAGTACACCGAAAAGTTCTGTTGTTTTGCCAGGTTTCTTGCCTTCTTTGATAAATTCTTGGTAAAATTTCGTTCATTGTAGGGAGAAAAATATACATTCTATCAATTATTTAAAATAGCGATAATTCATTAGAGTTGATCATAAATGTCAGGAAGCAAAGACCCAGCTGAAGCATTTTTGTCACTAATCATGCTGTTTTTCTTCTAATTAGTTAATTTACATTTTACAAATTAAGGGTAAAATTCAGACAGAAGATAACATCATAGCTTTAACTGACCTATATTTGTATCTGCCAAATTTAAGTTAATTAGAAATGTAGATGCTGTTTGTTTTATCTGTCAGAAAAGCTCATCTTTTTTTCTTAAAAAAAAAAAAAAGTAGACACACTTTTTACCCCCTCAGCATTTATCATCTAAATAATAGTCTTGCCAAGATGGCAGCCTCATAATAAACTCTTTTCAGTGGAGTGATGGGTAATGAAGCTTGCTTGTGAAGGCAGCGAAAAATGTTGTCTGGCCAAATGCATGAATATGATGGCTACAGAATCAGTGGACTTTCTCAGTCATCAATCTTTTTAGTAGCCTCTTATACATCTGAATATTTTGATAGATGATCTAATAATTGAGTTATCTATCTTTCTAACTATCAGAGTTGCATAAAAATTATTCTCACATGCTACTGAATATTAAATGTATTAGGCATCCAGTAAATTTTTCATAAAAGGGCCAAAAAGGTGAAAGAGTTTTGTTATTCTATAAATACTTCTTAATATATTAAGTGTTAAACCCTCTGAAATACCTAAACTCTTACCTCTCTGTGAGAAGCAGGCGTGTATTTTAAAAAGAGGACATACCTATTATAAGTAGGGCATATCATAGCTACTATGGCAAGTGAAAAGTAGATTCTGGTAAATGTATAGGTGCAGCTCAGTAGTGTAAAATGGAAAGCACTTGCTGGTCTAACACCAGTGACACATTTAATGTGAAACAGATTTTCCGTATAATAAACACAGATAATGTGGGCGCTAAGAGTGATCATATGATTTTGATGTACCCATCATTTTGAGAGGAAGATGATCCTACCAAAAGGGAAAACAAAGTTACCCAAGTGTTTGCACAGGTGGTTCTTTCCTTTCGTATGGCTTTATATTGTGGTAAGAAAAAAGTATTTTGGGAGTTAGTTTTGTTGTCATACAACAGTCTATTAAAAGCTTATCAACAACAAGTGTGCTTCACTGGGATTGAAAAAGTGGCAAGGAAAATTGGCAGGAAACAGATCACTTACAAGTGGGCTTTCCCCAACCCCCCAACCATCCGCAGTTCTTCAGGGTGACCTTGCAGTGATGACTTCCCAGTAACCAACATGAAAATAGTTCTGCCGTGGAAAAGCAGGCATTTGTTTGCAGGTCTGAAGGGTTACCAGTCCTGTGCATCTTGAAAGGCACTCAAATGAGCAGGGCCTTGTAAATTGGATTTCTATTAGCTAGCCCTGATGATAGCTCTTCATCAGTGGAATGGGAGGTAGCGCTATCAATAGCTCCAGCTCTAAATACCTTTGTGTTTTTTGTTTTTGTTTTTTTTTAATGCCACCCTTATTTTTTGGTCTCTCTCATCCAAAATGGTGATGAATGCTAAAATCGTCAGAATTAATTATCTTTAAGGTTTTAAATAAACCTTAAAATATGGACAATTATTTTTAAATGATTTTCAACTTGAAAAGCATTTGGAGTGAAAATGAGTAACACAATGGCCAAAAACAAATATGGTAAAAATGTCTTAAACCTTGCTCTCTCTTTAATTCCTAACATTGATTTTAGCTCACATGGTGCTATTTATAAAAGTTTGAGGTGATGGACTTTTTTTCTCTTCATATTCTGGATTGCAAATAATAATTGAAAAGGGTGGTACCAATTGTGGAAATCTTTCTATGGGTTACATCTAAGGAACTGTTACTCTCTGGTAGTTGGATCTTTTCTTGCTTTCTAGAATTTTTGCTTCTGTAATTTGTGGTTGGACAAAACTGATATTAATGTTTATTGTAAGAGCTATAGCTGAGAATTTTAAACACTTAGCTATCCATCTAAAATTATACGTTTAAAACCATTCGAAATGTCCATATTGGGGAGGTTTTAGGGGAGGGAATAGTCTTTTCTTAATCAAAGTAGCAAACATCTGTGTTCTTTCTAGCCTGTCTTTTGATTAGCATGGCCTCATCCATCACTGGTCTTTGATATGAACACCAAGAAGTCATGTCCTTTTGTTTTAAATGATAAATATGCCTTTGTCATGAATACTCATAGGCAACCCAGGATTTACATCTGAATTGTCAAAGTATAACTGCCCAGCTCCTGTGATGAGTGACATTATTAGTGAAATAAAGAAGTTTTTAATTTGTCATAGATAGGCCTTAGATGGTGACATTATGAGACTATGTGGGTTGTGATGCTAGAAAAAGTTGTCCTTCCCCCACTATTTTTCTAAGATTTGTCATTTATCAACAAGGGGCATTCTGCCGCGGGAGGTTCTCTGTGAACATTTTTACTTCAGTGCCGTTAGTCTGTCTCTTTAGGTTTTATTATTTAGGCTTGATGGCTGGTAGTTCTTATCAAAACTAATGCTATTTGAAGTAGCAGGCTTCTGGTGGTCAAACAACCAGAATCAAGATTTGTTCTGTGTGACTATTATTATTGAAGACAGTTCTTCCTTAAACTTTAGCTTTATTTCAAGGTCTGTGTCAATTATATTTTCTAAATAAGTTGATTTGATATCTTTGTCTTCACAAACCCACATCTACTCACATGTGTTTATGTATGTGCTATTTGTATAAATACATTGACCTACATATATCTACCTATACAATTTCACATTAATTATCAAAACCTTCAGACTGTCAAGTTTAACTGTTGAATTTGACTCCTCCACTAAGAAATTAGGACCATTAAAATTAAAAATATTTCAAAAATATTGATCTTCTCTTGTCTGCAGTATAAAAGAAGATTGTGGCTTGCATATATATTTGCCTTATTTATTTCTACACTATTAATAGACCAGTATTTTGATTATTTTAAAGTTTCATCTCGTGATAAATGTTTAGAATGTTTCCTGTTAGTAATATGTAGTTTATTCTAATTTTGTGTATACACAGTATTCTATGAAGATTCAGAATTTTAACAATTAGTAACTTCAACAGAAATTGCATTACCTTTTACATGTTTTGTTTTTATAATTTCAACACAACTATTTTAAAAGAAAGCAGAATAAGAATTTTCATTTTCTCTTTTTTTTAACTGAATCGATTGGTTGAATTAAGCAAAACAACCTTTAATTTTGAATGTTGGGAATTTACATGAAAGTTAAGCTATATGTTTTAGTTTCAATATCTCTGCATAAAAATCACAAAAATGGTTTCATCATTATGAAAGCCTCACTCAAATTATATTTTGTTTGGGGTCATATTCCTTACCCCACGAATATATTAATCTTGGATTTCTGTTTAGCATTTTTTGAACAATATTTCTTGATTCCCGAAAACATTAAGGCAAAAAATGATATTTGATTAGAAATTAACCCCTATCATCCAGGCTTTTTCTTTCTAATTCTTTTTTAATTTCTTAGTATGATTTTGTAGATCACATGCTTCGTGGAAAATGAAGTCTTGTTCATATTTATTTCCCAAGAAAAAACAAATGCCTAGCAACTCTAAAACCCAACCCCTTACATTAATTGAGATTTTTGTACTGTAATGTAAGTGTCTGAGTTTTTGAGACCCTAAGGCTTTCCCCCAACTTGAAGACAATGATGCCAGTGAGCTTCTGTCCAGAGTTAATCAGCTGCAGAATTTGTAAACTGCACATGTGTCAAAGTTGAAAATGTTAGCACTCTAATAGAAGCTTGAAAAGGTTAGATCTGATAAAAGCCGTCAGCAGTTAAAGAAAGTGATTTATGGGAATGTAATGACACAAAATGCCTCATTTATCACTCATATATAGATAGGTTAAGGTTCCTGTGTCATACTTTTAAAAACTTGACCACTTCGAATTGTCAAAATAGGTACTTAATTGCCCTTCATCCTTTTCATTTTGAATTTATTTCATTTAAGATTGGTAATTTCATCTACGATTACGTTACTGTCGTTCACTTCATATGGTTCCGTTTAAAGTCATTCATATTTTGGATTTTCAAGAACTGTGTCACTGATCTTTTTGAAGTTTTATTAGCTAAAGCTGTGGCGAAGAAATACTAAGCCAATCTTACATGCTGATTTACATTTTTATTTAACACAAATACCATGAAGATATGTTAAAGTTTCATTTTCTCTTTTCCTAACACAGCATTTTATAATCCTCTACATTTTCTATATATCTGTCTTAAAAAGTGCAGGGATGTTTTAAAAGATGTTCAAAAAGACAGAGCCATCAACTAGTTTACCATCCAAATAGCTCAAGTTTATATTTAAGCTCCACACGAATTAAATTTAATGAAAACCCACCTGTCTGATTAAATGATCCTTAAAAAAAGGATAAAAACAAAAGTTAAGAGACATGCCAAATTGTATGTCTTTTTCAGAATGATTAAAAAACAACCCTCAATTATTTCTTTGTACATTCTAAAAAAGATATTTATAAACTTGGAATTGCTAAACGTTTATTGGCTTATCTCATGTTGTTTAATTTATGCATATTTAACACTAATTACATAAAAACTATTTGACAAACTGCAATATATCAAAGTACTATTGTAAAACACAAAGTTTTATGAACGATTATTACAATTTTAGACTCTTTAACATGAAGGGTAGATTTGTTTAAGGGCTTCTTGGAAATTATTCAGATCATTAAGTAGGCAGAAGTGTCTCAGGGTTTCCCTTTGCCTCTCTGTAGCCAAAAAATAAATTTGAAAATTTTGGCAGGTTTCAGTTTGTCAGCCAGTATTGCAGTTTTTTCAACAGTGACATTCCAGGTTCAATTTAAAAAGAAGTCAGAGCAGTTTCTTCATTGAGACAAAGGCATGAAAATTAACAGGGGAAGGAAGGAAAGAAATTTAAGAGACATCATAACCAAATGCATTTGACCTTGTTGCACCTTGATCCCATCAAATTGCAAAAAATACATTTTCGAGGTAGTCATTGAAAGTTGAATGTGAATTGTTATGAATTTTTAACACCCAGAAATTATTGTTAATTTTGTTAGGCATGACAATGCCATTGTAGTATTATGTATGAAATTATGTTATATAAGAAAATGTCCTTTTTTTTCCCCCAGAAATATATACAAAAATATGTAGGGGTAGAGTGACTTGGTTCCTGGGATTTCCTTTAAATATTTCAGCAAAATAAATACATAAGTTGAGTGAGAGGTATTTAAAGGGAGATACATTACCTGCAAGAGAGATATTTAGGGTGAAGTGTCTGCGCTTTATATACATTTAAAAATTTTTGCAAAAAAATACAAATGTCAGGAATTATCCAAAAGTGTTATTTTTAATATAAAATTATAACAACTTATATTTTCTAATATTTTCTTACTGCCAATCTAAGTTTTAAAATCATAAGGTATAATCTAAAAATGTTTTTTAAAAAATCTACAAAGTTTATGCAAAAACTCATCTAATTACTACTAAATTCAATTATAACATTTTAACCCGGTAGCAAACCCATATCTTTTCATGTATAGGAAATGGCTAAAAAATTGTAAACATTTATTCAAAATATGACAGAAATCTATTAGCATACTTCTTTGTGCTCTGAAAAATGTTTAACCTCCTAAATAGCAGCACATATCATTTTTTATTTAAAATGATTGTTGATGTATTATATAATTTCAGTCTTATATTCCTAGAAAATAAATTTTTAAAAGTTTGTAAATCTTACATTTTTAGCTTTGTTCTTTAATCATCATTTATAAAATCATTTTCTTGAGTTGCAGATATAGTTTTCCAACTTAAAGAAGATTAAACTAAATGTATTTCTTTCTAAGTGCATCTTTGTTCAGAAATAATATGTATATATTTAAATCAAAATCTTAATTTTTGTGTCATTTTATAATGAAAACCTGCATTTACTTGGCTCTTTAAACACATCTGCAATATTTTTATCTTTAAGCAACAATAAAAAAAATCTGAAAATCTCAGACTCTCAAAATATACATTGATTGGAGAAAATGCGTTTCTAATATGAATTTGTCATTTACCTGACTTGTATTAAAGGATAGTTAACCAAATTTTTTTGTGGATCATTTACATATATTAAGGCAACACCAGAAGACCCACTTCAGTTTAACCTTCCAGAGATTAATCATTTTATTTGAAGGAGTTTTATTATTTTTTCAAATCCGTGATTAGGAAAAATTCATATCATATGTGTTTGTATACTCATAAGAGTCAAAATTGCCTTGATCTATGAATCTCAGTTTGCTTTTGTAACGAGTATGAGGAAATGTATTAAAATGCCTTAATTACAGAGCAAGAAAAAGAGAAAGCATAGTGTTTTCGTATATGATCTTTCAATTGTTCACCAAAGGATAAAGAAAGCATTCAAGCATGGTTTCAAGAACTGTCAGCAATAAGAAAATGCAAGATACTTTGTAGAGCCTTAAAGACCTTTGTGGGAAATAGATTTAATTAAAAAGTAAAGTAGACTTTTCATTTCAAAGAAATCTTTTAAATGTTATAAAATTTTGTAATGTTAATATATTAATAAGGATATTGTCTTCTTATCCCAGATGAGAAAAAGGCATCCATGAAGCTATTGTATTTGACTCATACAACAGTGGATCTTATAAATATTTTTCTTTAGGTTTGATTTAAGAATGAGAATTATAATGCATTGAAGTATATAACAATTTTAAAAGGCCTTCTCTTTCTGATTCATATACGCTGATTCAATCTCACCTATAAAGTTGGAACATCTGTAGTAGTCTTCCCACTACTGAGAGTTTTTTTACCCCAATTAAAGTCTTAAATTATCAGAAAAATCAATGTATGCACTGTTTATTTCAATTAGCATGTTCATATATACGTTGTTCCCCATTAGAGCAACGCTAATATTCCGTAGTCAGCTATAAGAATTCCAGAGGAACTCCCCCAGTTACTTTGACTTTCATATTTTTTTTTAAAAAAAAAAGCTCATTTATTTTCCACTGAGTTCAATCAGAAAGCCTAATTAACAGTATGTCTCCAAGTTGCACTAAACTAGAGAAGGTTAACCTGACTACGTGATAAGTAGCTGTTTGTAAATAACTCAGAGCGTACATCTTCACTTCAGCCTGGTCTGCCTGGGTGCAGGTTTGGGGAGCCAGTCTGCCCCTATCCAAGCAGGCAAACATCAGTATTTATTGGCTACTTCCAAGCACCAAAAATATTCATGCTTAAATTGTCTTTGTTTTAGGACACTTCATTCACAGACAAATCAATCTCAGAAGAGTTGTGTATTTAAGTAATTACTCTTTCATTGAAAAACGGTTTCTGGGCCAGTGTTGCTATTTTTCCAGCTAGTCAATAATCAATGTATTCACTGTTCAACATAAATAAATAAATAAAGATAAATTTGGCAGGGTATCTAAAGGCCCTATTAAAATCTCCAGTGCCTAGACTTCTATTTAAAATGACACTAGGGAACAATAGATACATAATACAGGGACTTGTTTCCAGTTTAGCTGCAACAGAGTTGTAACCACTAAAAACATCTGCTCTATATTACCATTAACTTGAGTTTCTCAGCTTAAATTACTATTCTACAAAAGATACTGCGGACTACTTTGTTCCTAAATAGTCATGCAGTAGATTGAGTAATAGTCGAAGATTTGTTGCATTTTGACTGTAGGAAAAGTAATGCCTCTGTGTGATAATGAGTATATGATTTGCATGTGGGTTGTATAATTTACAATACACATATGCATTCATCATGTTATTCTTTTCAATATGATGAATAATGTCAGTTTATTGCATATGTCTGCATGTACCTCATCTCTTAATTAAGGCATTAATCACTAAAATTACCAAAGATACGTTGTTTTACTGTACTTTTAAAATTTAACGTTGATCTTTGCATAGTAATATACATATTATTTCTAATTGGTAGACTATACTAAGACGTTTTAAGTAAGGATTTCCATATTATGATTCTATCATATCAATTATTTTAAAAATGCTTAGATTAATATGTACTTACAATATACTTTTTAACCATTTTAAATCATTTTTATTTGAGATTAATTTCCTAAATCACTATAATTACCAAAGACATACATAGTGCATATATATGCATGTTATACAATCAATCAAATCTTTAAAATTTGAAAGATTATATATATAGTCTTATTGTGCTTTTAAAATTTAAAGTCGGTCTTTGCATAGTCATACACATTATTTCTAATTGGTAGACTATAAGACATGTTAAATGAAGATTCCATGTTATGCTCCTATCATATCAATTTTAGAAATGTTATCTTAATATATACTTGCCACACACTTTAATAATTATGTTCTTTAATAATTGTTTTTTTCATCTGGGATTAATTCTGTTTGAGGTTCATTTCCCAGCACCTCACATTAGTTCATTTACAACTAATAAACGTTTGCTAATCATGGTATTCAATCCTTTAGAAATTCATACCCTCAGAAAAGAATTAAAAACTGTGATGCTTTGAGGGAAATGTTTGGGGAAAAAGTTACCACCTGGTCATAGGATTTAGTTGTTAAGAGTTTGGTGTCAAGAAGGAGGCACATGTTGTACCATCCTACCAATTAGTCCATTTAATTTTTCTAAGAGAAAAATTTTATTTGGTAATGTCTGCAGTTTCTATAACTGTCACCACTATCTATTTGGCCCAAGACCATGCTTCATGGCTTCTCTGAGAAGATAGAGGTCCCCTCCATGTAACTTCTTTAAGCCACCCCCATTTCTTTCTCTTATTTTTGCTAATTTTCCCTTTGTCTCAGATTAAGGTGGTTCCGTACATTTCTTCCTTTCCTCAGTTCTCCCTTCTTCTCCAGAGTCATGAGGTTTGACCTTACTCCTTGGAAGTTGCGCTGGACTTATACCCTGCAGCTGCTGACCTGTTCCTCTTTTCCCTCTGTCACCCAGCATCTTGATACGCATTCACACTGGCGGCCTCTACTTAACCGAAGCACTTGACCTTCTCTCATGTTCGTTTCAAAACCACTTAGGCACGTATCTAGGAAATGTGGCTTTGATACTGAGTTGGTTATGCTCCTGCATCCTACTCAATTGCATAAACATTCTATAATTTCTGCTTGAAAGGCCAAGGAACCTTAAGCCTACTTACCTGGACCTGCCACCGATGTAGTTCATGGGTTGCTGAGCTGTTTCAGGACCAGAAAATTACTGTTCTCCTCCTCATTTTGTCTTTTTTTCCCTGCACACTGCCACTAGATCACTCTTCCAAGGGCGTGGCTCTGCAGTGACACATTCTGTCTTTGTTTTGCCCGTCTCCCTCCCACTCTGCTCTGTGACCTGGGAGTCTGACCCATATGGGCCACTTCAGCAGCTGCCTGTGCCCTCTGGCTTCCTCTTGGGTTCAGTCGGTGGAAGGCACTGGCAGAAGATCATAGGGTGGACATTTAGTACCAAGAAAGTGTTTGTTCCCCCAGCGACTTCCCTCCTCCTATGAGTGCCCTCACACTGATTGACTGTGTCTACCAGTCATTCCTGTCAGGTGAGCCACTTTATTCAGCTGTTTTCTTAGCTTCAAGTGTTCATCACATTCTCTCTGCCATTCAAGCCAATACCATGGCAAGGGCTCCCTGCTGCTGACTCTCCAGCAGAGGAGAGTCAGGCATCTCATCTTGAAGTACATTTAAGTCCTTCCACAGTCTGACCCCTTCCTTTCCAGCCATATCCCAAGATGTGACTCTATATACCTCCCTAATTCCAGCCAAACAAACATGCCTCACACACTTTTTAATCACTTAAAAATGCTTCACACTGCCCTTTTGCATGTCTTCGCTCCTGCATGTTCCAATGCCTGGACTGTCCCTATTTTTGCCTTTTATATCTGGCCTGCCCTTCTGCCTAAATTATTCAAACAAAGTGATTCATCTAGAGTCTAAGTGTAGCCAACAAGTATTTCATTTGAGGCTAAAATTATGTTAGAAGCATTTGGAAAATACTAACACTGGTATATATGTTGCCAAAGTGTGCCACCAACATGTGAAAATGATAAAGTAGATTGGGAGGTTCCACTTTGTATGCCATTGCCCTGGCAGGGACCACATGGAGCACATCAAGAATTAAGAGGCTTTTGTGGACACCTGGCTTCTGCTAGCTCCCTTTTCTCTAAGTGTCTCCCATATCCTGCCCCACTAATAGACTGGGTCAGTTAGTTACAATCCAACTAGTTACTATCCAATTAATGCCTACCCATCTTTATTAGACAGTCATAGGATCAGACCAATGTGCAGGCCATTGGGCAACCTTAGGCTGCTTATAGGTCAGAGAGCAATAGCTGATCAGTTGATTGTATCCAACAATGTAAGGTAATTTGATCCAAATAAGAAAACTTACGTGCAGGAAACTGCCTGGTGCTACTTTGTTTAGAAAAGACTTGAGGGTGTGGGAGGCAATTAGTGTGTCCTGGATTGATACATAAATTCATACTTATTCATAAAGATAATAATATCGTTTGAGACTATATTCATGACCAAAGTCACCAGGTCAATTAACCTAGTGGTTACTGCTCAGAACTCACCTTTACTTGACCTATCAGCAACACTTGACGGAGCTTATGATGGTGCCTTGAAAAATGACCTTATTTGGTTTTTAGAGTACCATATCCTCTTGGTTTTCTCCCAAACTTAGTGGCCATTCCCTCTCAGTCTCCATTCATGCTTCCTCCTCTTGTGCTCTCTCTCTTTTTTTAAGAGAAAAGGTCTCACTCCATCACCCAGGCTAGAGTACAGTGGCACAGTCATAGCTCACTGCAGCCTTAAACTCCTGGGCTCAAGTGATCCTCCTGCTAACTGGTCTTTTAATGTTGGAGCGCCCCAGGGCTCAATGTTTGGCTCTTTCCATTATCTATTCCTTTGCTTAGTGATTTCATCCAGTCTCATGGCTTTAAATACCATCTGTGTGCTCATATTTTCCAAAGTTGTATGACCGTCCTGAACCACTCCCCTGAACATCAGACCCACATATTCAACTGCCTACTCAACACCTCTACTTGAATATATGGTAGAATCTCAAATTCAACATAGCCAAATCTGAATTCAAATTGTCCCTAAAAGTTTTCCTTATCTCAGTGAATGATGACTCTATCCTTCCGTTTGCTTAGGCGAAATACCTTGGAGTCATTCTTCTCCCCTTCCCTCACACTCCGCTTCTTGTGGTGGTTCCTTATGACCCAGAGTAATAGCCGAAATCAGCCTTTGTGGCCCTGCACAGTTCCCCCTTTTCGTTGCTCTGACCTCATCTCCTATTATATTTACCCTCATTTACTCTGTACCAGTCTCTGTGGCCTTTTTGGTGCTCCTCAGACTTGCCTGATGCATTGTTGCCCCAGGCCTTTTGCACTGATTGTTCCTGTTGCATGAAACACCTTGCTCAGGTATGTACATGGCTCACTGTCAAAAGTCAGATACAACATCACCTCCTCAGACTTACTCTGACCCTCCCCAACAGTTTCCATCTTTCTTTCTTATTTTTATATTTCTCCATAAACCTTTTTATCTTCTAACATTATCTGTAATGTCCCTCATTTTGTTTGCCCCACTGGAATAAAAGTTCCACAAGGGCAGGGATTTTTGTCTGTTTTGCTTATCGTTATGTCCTTAAGACTAGAACAGTGCCTGGCACATAATAGGCTCTTAATAAGCGTTTGTTGAAAAAATGAATGGGCTTATTTTGAACAAGCATAATGTAATATATTTTTAAAATATAAATATCATACACAAATGTTAATGGCACAAATTGTTCATGTTACAGTATTTGATGTTCCCAAAGTTTCTGACACTTGGAAGGAATGTTACAGATCTAATGTATATGCCATGAAAATAAACAATCATCAGTTTTCGAATTTCACAGTTTGAAGAAAACCAGACAGGCTATCCTCTCTCTCCCTCCTTGTGTTTTCTTGGGAAACCCACTGTAGTTTCTGAGAGAAATAATATCAATTTTAAAAAAATAATTATTGGTATTGTTTCATATGTTATTAATAGGTTTAGAGATGATATTACAATTAATTTATGAAACCCTTTATAAGAAACTCACCCCGTGACACATATTTTAACCATTACTGGCAAGTATTAAACTTCTAAATTAATTATGCAAGTATTCCAAATGTTAGCAAATTTAAAGTAAAGCAGGTGATGACAGCATCTTGCATCCAACTGGAAATAAGTATATGTCCTCCTATTTCCATTTTGATTACTGAAAATTACATAAAACTATTTTATTAAATTTAAAAGATCTACAGCATTGGCCATCTTTGTATATTTCACATCTAAAAAATTGAGAAATTAATATTCTAAATGAAATATACAAAGTCTTCTTTTTTAAAACTATTTGAATTTTCATCTAAAATGCCATATTTACTAAATAAATCCACATTACTTAGCAAAAGTAGCAATTTTAGTTTGTATGGGAAAATGGCTGGCTTGGGTTACAGTTCACTCAATACTGTTTGCTGAAAATGCTCCCCAAACAAAAGTTGAGTGGTCAAAATAATTTTGGAAAATTTTACCTACTACATTTGAATGTTAAAGGTTCTCAGAAGTTCTGTATCAAGGAAACATATTTACCATTGTTTAACCCTACAGTTATTAAAATTATTTGACCATGGATCAATTTTTGTGTCTAATAACGGTGCCCCTTTGGAATACCCTCTTGGGAACTTCTGTGTGGACTCCTGCCAGATAGGAGATGATACATCAGTGGGGGGATATGAGTGAGGTGGGGGACCAGATGGCTACCACTTCTAAGCTATCTAGAAGGAGATAGAATATCCACTTGGGCATCCTAACTAACTATACATCTCGTAATTGAAAAGTACAAATGACCTTCCCATAGATCAGAGATTACAAGCTAAGATGTATACAGGGACCAGGCAGACAACACAAAGGAGTGGAAACTGGTGACCCTGAGAGCAAGTAGTGCTTCTTCATGGAGCAGCCCCTACTCAGTCTCAGCCCATGTGGCCATGGAGATATAGTGGGCTCAGTATGGCCAGATCTTCCAGTTCTTCAAACCATGTTGAAAATCAAGATTTTTATGTAGCAAATGGTGGTAATTAATTCTGTTGTTTCAAAACACTGAAATAAAATGTATCCCAGAACCACCCCTATATGTGACCTCCACCTTAAGAAGAATCGATGTAGCAGCATTAAAAGGAGGGGCATGTGGCATAACCTGGAATACACTCCTGTTGCATGCACGAGACCCTGGTAGAACAAAATAACTTTACCTTTCGCATTTTTGAGACTGGAATATTTCCAAGTAGGTGTCAATCTTTAAGTGTGAACAACTTTAAAGACCAGTTTATTTCATTGTCCTCATCAAATAATAATAATAACTTAATATTTATAAAGCATGCTTTCAGTTTACAAAGTACCGGAAGTAAAAGACAAAACAGTACTGTAGGTATACTAATTTCCTAGGGCTGTCATAACAGAATGCCACAGACTGAGTGGCTTAAACAACAGAAATTTATTTTCTCAATGTTGGAGGCTGGAAGTCTGGAATCAAGGAGGGCTGGTTGCTTCTGAGGGGTCATGAGGAGAGGATTTATTTCCAAGCCTCTCTCCTTAGCTTGTAGGTAGGTGTCTTCACATCATCTTTACTCTGTATGTATCTGTGTCCAAATTTTCTTTTCTTATAAGGACATTAGTCATTGAATTAGGACTACCTTAATGATCTCATTTTAACTTGATTAACTTTATACAGACACGGTCTCCAACTACAGTCGAATTCTGAGATTCTGGGTATTAGGACTCCAGCATACGAAGTTTTGGGGTATACAATTCGGTCCATAACACTAGGAAAGAACTTCTTGGAGTAAAAGAAGGACTCTCTTAGTCATTGGGTTTTATTTTTTGTTTGTTTGTTTTAATACCTGAAAAACAGATATAAAATTTTAACCATAAAAAAACAGATATGAAATTTTAACCATAAAATTTTATACATAAGCCAGGAAAAGTTCTTTCGTGAATAGAAAGAAAAAGAGTAAGTGGAACCCAGTGTCCAAAGTTTAATGTATCCAGGTACCTACAGAAAATAACACGTATATGTAAGATACTAGGAAAGGAAGGATCGAAATTATGGGTTATTTATTTGGACCACCAGCAAAGACCCAACTCAGTAAGACCACTTGGAAGCCAATTTATATCTAATAAATATATAAAATATAGTATAAATGCAATAATATGTAAAATGAGATACGAACACTTACTGTTAACATGAAGACATGTTCTAATGCTGCGATCTCCAACCCCCAAGGTGAGGCCCAGTACTGGTCTGTGCCCCATTAAGAAACGGGCCGTGCATCACTGCCTAAGCTCCCCACTACCCTCTCCACACCCAGGACACCCCACCTCCGCAGCCCCAGTTCGTGGAAAAATTGTCTTCCGTGAAACCAGACCCTAGTGCAAAAGAGGTTGGGGACCACTGTTCTAACGCATAAAAATTCTTAGTATCTCTAAGCTTATGCCAAACAATTCATTTTTTTAAGTTTTGCTTTTGATCGTCTTATCGTAATATAGAGAAAAACAAAAAAATCAGTACATTTTTAAGTTTTAATGGCCACGAAAGAAAGAAGGTAAAAATCAAACAGAATCTTGAATTCAACACTGATTATGTAACTTAAACTTTTTCAAGTTTCAAGCTTTATTTTTCTGAACTGCTTTCTCACAATTTTCTTCATACCATCATAGATTTCTGAGATCCAAATGTGCTTGAGCTGAGACCTCCTTCTGGAGCCTTCGTGTTGTTTCTTTACCTGTGTGGGATAAGTATGTCCAAGTGCAGACCAATTTTCTTTGAAAACTGTAGCAGATTGCTAAAATTCACTCATTCACACATTCAGTCGTCTATGCATTTAACTCATACTGTGTGCTGAGTACAGGGCGAGGCATTAAAGATCAGAGATAAGCATGGCCTCTAACCTCACTAAGCTAATAGTCTAGTAAAGTAAACAAGAGTAAACAAGGAATTTCAGTATGTTAACTGCAATAACAATTGGCTTGGGTCCTCAGAATGGAAACAGTCATTCAAGCCAGAGTGAGTGGGAAAGGGCCACGAGTTGGGTCATAAGAAAAGCCTAGAAGTTTTCTAAGTAACTAGTTAAAAGGCAGACCAAGTTATATAATGTGAAGAAGCATAAAAACACCTGGTATATTTAGGGAATTGTAAGTACTTTGGTATTTTTGAAGTTTAAATTATGTGTTAAGACATGGGGAAGAGGAGACTGGAGAAGTAGGAAGAGCCAGGTCATGAAGGGAATTTAGAGAAATCACGTGGGCAGTGGGGGGGAGCCTTTGAAATATTTTAATTAGGGGAATAGCAGGATCATATTTTTATTTTAAAAAGACCTTTCGGGCAGCAATGGGTGGGATAGATTGGAAAGGAAAAACACTGAGAGTTAAATTCATTTAAGAAATAAGCAGCAGACAATCTTAATAACGTTGTAGAGGAGGATGCTTAGCCTAATCATAAACTGCTACCTGGACTAAACACATAAAGATACTCTGTGTTCTGCACCACTTCTTTTCAGTATCAGGTCCTAACCGCGCAGCGCCATCTTTCAATCTAATCAAATGTGACAGCCAAAACTAGTCCCTAGCATCATCTAGTCCCTAGCATGCTGCCATCGGGGTCCCCGCCACCTCTGATGTTTGGAGCCTAGTTATGGGGTAAGCATTATATGTACTCTCAGTGTTCCAAGGTTTAAGAGAAACTACAAGGCTATGTATAAACCCATTGACTTAAACATTTTATTTTTCATTCTAAAGACATCTTTTCCATTTTTATTTTTTAATAAAAAGTATATGAAAATGCTGATTTTCTATTTCCCTAAAATTTACCAGACCCTCATGAATCTATCACCAGAAGATTGATAGTAGGAACTCTGCAAACTTTCTGTTCTTCTATTTAGTGGGAAAAATCAAAGTCTTTTTCACTCTAATATTTGTAAAAAGGAATTTCACAATGAGGGGATGTATTATAACAAAGAATGCCCGCTTTCCTTGAAGGGTTTTTCAAAGCAATATCTGCTTCAGTAGAGACAGCAAGTAGCTACTGAGTACCTCCCCAGACCTTCTGGACCATACCCACAACCTCTTGGTTATTTTGGTTTCTCCACAGGGGAGCAAATGTCAACCAGCCACATTAGCATCTTTTCCATGTTTATTAAGAAAGCCAGAGGATCATTGGGTGTGAATATCACCCCTAACTGCATCCTATCATCTAGGTCTTCCTCAGAGTGGGCCAGGATGGTCTGGTTACCCTGTGTAACAGTGCCAAAATAATAAACTCCTTGAGGGCAAGGGAAATAGTGCCACTCATTCAATAGGTATATACTGAGCATCTACTCTGTTCACCATTCTGGGCACCGGGAATGCAGGAATATGCAAGACAGATGCGGGCCCTATCCTTAGGGAGCTTGTATTATGATAGGAAAGACAGAAGATAAATTAGTAAATGAATGAATACTTTTTTTTTTTTCAAATCATGATAAAATGATCAGGGAAGGTCTTTCTGACCAGCTTTGATAAAATGAATCTCAATGAATGTTTGAGTCGAATTGCATTTCCCCAAATTGAATTGGATCCCTCTGCACTTCAGACTCGGGCTATAACTCTGACAGTGGTCCTCAAGTGTACTGCCATTTTGTATAATTTGAGGCATCAAATGTTTTGGCTATAGGACATCTCTGTGGCATGAAGTTTTTCTGTTATATGCCCATTGACCTGAGTTCTGCCATGTCTAGCTTCCTACATCCCCAAAGCAGCTGAGCGCCTGTACTGTCATTGTTTCCAACTACTTTTGTATCTATCCATAAGCCAGTAAGCAGAAAGGGTAAGTGGTTATGTTCTTATTGTCTGTATACTTCAATATATATATGAGCAGATTATGATAAATGGATCTTAATGCCAGCCCAGCCAGGACATACGTACAGTTTAAACATCGGAGGTTTCTGATGGATTATAATAAAACTAAAGGAACAAATTGCAGTTTTGCAAGCATTTGTAAAAGCAGTGATTCACTTTCACTATTAAAATATTTATATTAAGTTAAATACTTCATTTGTTATCAGCACAGGACCCTGTAAAGATAAGTAAATTTATCATTGTTTTCCATAAACTCCCACTCTGTGATAAATACCAAACTTATAACGACATGATGCTGGCCAGAATGAACTTATTGTATCTTCTTTTAAATTCATTTAACCATTTGTTCAACTTTGGTATGCATTATAATCTGAATAATCTATTAATAATTCTGGCCTCGTTGTTATATTAAACAACTGTTACTTTCTAAAAATACACATGGTCCACTGGAGAGAGCTCTAAACTACAAGAAGTCTGTGGAATTTTCAAAAACACTCTTATCTTGTTTTACTTCCTCATCTACTTTATTACTCTATTATTGATGCCAATTATATGAGTTTATCAATAATTATGAATGTATCATTTTCACATACTCTTAGTCAGTGTGTGTTAAATATAGAATTGATTCATACCAGTTAAATCAACTCATTTAAAAATATGACTTACTAAAAATTTTTCAAATCATAGGACATAGAAATGTATACAAACATCCTGTTCATTATTACTCCATAGTTGGGCATTTATGTTCTTAAATGGATCTTTTAAGTTAATTTTTAATGTACCTATTAACTCTTTGGAATAAATGAATCCCTGGTATTCTCATGCTTGCTTCTATTTTAGGACTAAAGATTACTGTGTGTGTGTGTGCGTGCGTGCGTGTGTGTGTGTGTGTGTGTGTGTGTGTGTATGTGAGAGAGAGAAAGAGAGAGAGAATTTTTATCTAAATAAAAAGCATCATTTTAGGGGAAATATAATTTTCAAAATATAAACTTAGAGAAGTTACAATTATACTGGGTAGTAATTTTGTCGTTTTACAATAGAACTTCTCTCTAAAATATTAATAAAGTTAAAATCATTTTATGGATTTTCCTCTACCATCCTGCCACCTATACCAAATTATGCCATTTGACAGATAGGACTAGAGATTGTGGTCTTTGCGTTTGAAAAATGTGCTTATAGATGAAAATTTTGTGTTTTGAAGTGCACATAAATATTTGGAAATTAAAATAAGAGGCATGATACTTGCCTATCACACAGTCAGATTCCTAATAGACATGTCTTTAAATAGATCTTTAGCCATTTATTCATTTTATTCCATCACTCAGGTAACCATTGAGCAAAATTTACTAAGAGCTAACCATGAACCAGGCACCATATAAGCCTCCAAATACAGAGATTCCTCAAAATACAGTTTCTGCTCTCAGTGAGCCCAGTCTAATGGGGACTGCAGACCAGCTGTAAACCAGCCATTAAGGCCAATAAAACAACAATTATAACATGCAAAGGGCTGGGATTGAGATGTGCATGGAGTACATAGAGTGCAAGTTCAGGAAGCTAATTTGGACAAGCCTCATCTTAGAGCTGAGGGACAGGTGAATAGGGTGAATAGGGAAGGGTGCTGTGAGAAGGTGGAAGGGCATGTGCAGAGGCATCGATGCCCGGGAAGGGACAGTGAGAGCATAGGGAACAGGAGCCAGATAAAGAAAAGCTTGTGTGATGCCTAGACTTCTAACAGTGTCTCTGGAGCAGTACAGATAGGTTTTTTGAGCAAATTGCTGACCTGATTACATTTGACACTTGAGAATATTACTAAGTTATGGTGTGGAAGACCAATTAGAGGTGTTTGGTTTGTGGAGGTTTTATTTGTTTCCTTTTGGAGGGTTTTTTGCTTGTTTGTATCAGAGAGTGGAAATATAGGAGAGATTGGGGAAGGGAGACCAAGTGGAAGATTATTGCTGAAATTCAAGTGCAAAATAAAGAAGGAACAAAAGTAGTTAAGTGGAAATGGAAAAAAGGAAACATATATGGGATCTTAAGGACATGTGTTGTCCTCTTATTTGTTAAATTTGGGTTGGAAAGAAAGGCATTTTTGCTAGGAGTAGTTAAATTCACAATATTGAGTACCATTTAAACTGTTTGCCTTTTTTAAGTATTTAACTTAATTTGTACTGGGACTTGAACCGAGGAATTCTGATTTCTGGTGTGCTGTGTTCTTTCTTTTAATACTTCATCTATGTGAAACAGAAACAAAAACAAACAAAATTGTCTGTTACATGCATATCATATAGGTATATGCATATCATATATAAATATATATGTTTGCACACACACATACGTACACGCTCAGATACTTTGTGAGTAAAGGAAAACAAAGTTGGAAACGTTTTCTACCAGGAATCTTTATGGGATTTATTTTTAACTAACAAAACCATTTTCCAATTGTTGGTAGTTTCTTAGAGTTAGTGCATTTTAAAGAAACGTTTGAACCAGCACATTTCCTCATCTTAAACAATGAGTGGCAATGTTTAGAAATGTTTGTTATATTATCTCTGCAGATAAAAGTTGATAGCTCCCATAACACTTGTGACAAACATTTCTGGGTGAGAAAATGATTTTCATTTCAGGTCACTCCCAAGTAAATTTATTTTTAAAGCATGTATGTGCAGTTACAAGGGTTCACGAAAAAAGAGGCAGCTGTTGCCTGGCTTCAGTTGGCCTAGGGTTTTCATTTGCTCCATGCTCTTTTTCATAAGTGTATTTTTCTCGATGTTGTATTTTTCCTCTTACTTTCATTCATAAAGATTGATACCTCTGTTTCCTCGAAAAACTGTGTGAGCTCAATCATTAGAATTAAGCAGGGGGGTTTAGAAAAATCACAGACTCACAGAGTTTTTCGAGCTAGCCAACATCCCTCATAAATGTAATCTAATTTTACAAGTGAGGAAACTGAGGCCCAGTGAGATTTAAGTCACTCAATGTTGAACTCTGTGAGTTGGATAAAACCTTTGACAACAGAAATGAATCAACTTAACATTTATGACAGGAATTATTTTAATTTTACAAGTACTTAGTATTATATAACTGCTATCTGCCATTTTGACAGAGAGAACTCTTTAAATACCAAAACATTTTTCTTAATAATTAGTAGCAGCCAGTTATATTATCGGACCCCAAACCAACCACATGCTGACCTAATATAAGGCCTGAGGATTTTTTGCACTGAGTCTTGTTCCCTTGCTACTGTGTAGTACTGTGCAGTATCTTAAAATCAGCTAGTGATGATAAAAAAAAATTTAACCGTGAAGGGGGATAGTCTAGAAATTATTTAATCATTAGTTACAACCCAAGAAACAGTATAACCGAGTGTAAGAGCACAGATTTTGGGGGAGGAGGGGATGGCAGGGAGGAGCTAAGTTTGATTCCCAGTTGGTCCTTCCTACGTGATCTTCAGCAAATCTCTGGATTTCTCTGATCGTTTTAACTCATCTGTAAAATGAGTACAGTTTGGATTCCTGTAGGGATTGAGTAAGCTCAGATATACGTAGTGCTTGGTATGTAATACACATTTCATAAAACGTAACTAGAAGTACTTAACACAGGGAGTACCCATAAGTAAACCGATGTATGCCAAGTTGAAGTAAACAGGTATTACAGTGAGATGTTTTGCAGTCATTGCTGGGTCTTAGTTTGTTACTTTGTTACAATTCTCTGCGATGGCACAGATGCCTCAGCCATATATCTCACTCTCGTCAGCATGAGAATGCCGAGAATCCGAACACTTCTGGAGGACAGAAGCCAATGACTAATAAAATGTCTCCTTGCCCAACGGCCCATACGAAGTTTGCCTCTAGCAGGGGCCTTTTAATTTTCCATTTTCTTTTCTTTGTTTCTCTTACAACAGCTGTTTCCCTGTTTTTTGGACCCACATAGTGAATTGGGGCTTAGTAATTTCATATTATCAGATACTTGATAAATAAGCAGATTTTTTTTTCAGTTTTAGATTAAGTACCAAAAAAAAAAAAACCTAACAACCATAAACTGGGAGTACATTAACGACTTGGGATTATTTCAAAGTAAAAGGCCATTTACTGGATCCATCTGACCTCTGATTTGTGGATCAGTTTTTTAAAAACAGCACCAACCACAGACTTGTAAAGTTTGCAAAAACTGCCGACAGACCCAAATATGTTAAAGGCCGTAATCTCTTAAAAGGAGTTGGTGGATTTTCCTGTTGCCCCTCCTATCAACTTTAACCTCCAACCTTCTCCTGCATGTATCACTACAAATAAAACTGCTGAGGTCTGACAGGAGGATGTGGAGTCACTAGGCCATCGCACAGAGATGGCCACATGATTTTCTTCAACCTGAAACGAATGCTCTGTGAGTTGGGCTTTTCAATAGGAAGTTATAAACACTCACTCATATCACTTTAAGTTTTAATAATTACTGTTCCCAAAAAAATCCCCAGAAATATACATATTAAATGATGTTTGACAACTGGAATTTGGTGGTTTTGTTATCGCTTGTCTTTGACCATTAACTTGGATTTCTGTTCTTAATTTTAATGTATACGATTTCAAGCAAGCAGCATATGATACTGATATAAACATAGCATTTGTATACTGCATTATAAATGAATTTTTAGTTTGCGATTAAGACAAACCAGATGACAAAGAGCAAACAATGGGTTTATATTGCTCTCCTGACTGAAGAGTAATGCCCTGCGCTGGACTCACCTGCAGCGCCTTTCGTCTTTCAGGAAACTGGGGACATGTGGCTCCTGTAGCACCTAAGCTCACCAGGGTTTCCAAAGTTTCAGTTACTTGTGTGATTCTTAAATCATTCAGCTGTCTGTGGACGTTATTCGGCCCACACTAGATAAATGCTATCTTGCGAAGTCTCTGGCACTGTTCAGTCTGAACCCAGCTAGCTCTCTGTCACTAGGTCTGAACATTAGGGATCAGGAAGCTGTTAAATCTATAATTGAGCAGTGGTTCTGATTTTAAAAAAACAAAACCAAAAAAGTAGATCTGTGTGCTTTTGTTAGGTCCAGCTAAGCAGCTCCCAGACAACCCTAGATATCCAAGTGGTCTTTCTTCACTCTGATTGTCTGCTATTTATGTCTGTTCACCAGGCCACTGAGCAAAGGGAGGATGGGTGATGTGAAGGGTAGGGAGTCCCGAGAAGTAAGGGGCACTGATGCTGGAGATGGGGACCGAGCACCAGTTAGGTGCCCCCTGACCTTTTGGCCACCTCAGGAGAATCCTGCCTTTCAGCACTGCCAGGATGCCTTCCGCAAAAGCACTGTGTTGCCGTAATGCAAGTGCATCTGCGTAAAGACTGTCAGACCCAGTGACCTGAGCAACTCAGTTCCTCCTGAGCAGGACCCAGGGCCTAGAAAGGATTTGTGTTTGGAGTGGTGGGCTGGGGGTGGGGAGGACATAAGAGATGGGAAGAAAAAACAAACCAAAACAATACAAAACTGTGGGTGCAACCTGACATCTTAGAACTCTTAGATAACTAGATTTGCATTAATTTATGCTCCTTACGGTTAAAAAAAAAAACAAAACTGTTGAGACCATCAGGAACCTCCCTCATTCCTGCCGTTGAACAGTGCAGTTTTATTGTATAACACCAAATGGTAACTATTAACAACAGCTGTAGTAATCTATTGCATTTATACAGCACTTCCACATTCATTATTTTGTTTGAGCCTAACCATTCCTCTAGGAAACTGAAAGCATTTTAATGGATAGGAAAGCAAAGGCTCAGAGAGATAAAGTGACTTATCCAAGAGTAATTCATTAGTGTCAGAGCCAGGATTTCATTTATCATTTAACAGAACTGTTATGTAGCATTTGTGATGTACCAGGCATCCAAGGATGAGCGTGGGTCCCTCCTTCAAGGAGCTCACAGTCTGTGGTGTGTGTGGGGGCGGGGGGGCGGTTCTGTGGTCACACCATGCAGGAGGTACAGTGGGAGCCCTGAGGCAGTGGCTTGAGCTCAGTCTGCAGGAGGAGGCCTATTCTGATCCAGCTGCCCTTATTCCAAGTAAGGACAGCTTGAAGAATGTCAGCTGTTTGGCCAATTGAAAAAATCTCTTCCCGTTTGAACTCACTGAATCGCCAGTTCTAAAACTTTTGAAGACGAACAGCTACTACAAAAGAGGCTCAGCCTTACAACTCAGATGCTGAGAAAGGAGAGGAGGACCTGCTAAACCAGTTAGGAAAGGCCATGGAGACCAGCAGTTGGAGTCTTGGGGTGAGTTGAATAGACAATTCAAAGTTTAAAAAAATATGTAGAGAGAGGATAAGAAGAGGCATTTGACTTTTTGCTAATATGAAATGCCAAAACCTCCACTTTTATTATTTATATTTTTGTCCTATGACACTACAACAAATAAATAAACCTGTAAAATTCATGTGGCACTAGATAAGGGAAACCTAGTCTGATTGATTTAGGTATTTTAAACCTTGGAGCTGCAGTCCCCAGTCCCCAGGCAGAGGATCGGTACCAGTCCATGGCCTGTTAGGAACTCGGCTGCACAGCAGGAGGTGAACCGTGGTGGTGAGCAGGTGAAGCTTCATCTGTATTTGCAGCCACTCCCCATCACTTACATCACCGTATAAGCTCTGCCTCCTGCCAGATCAGCAGCAGCATTAGATTCTCATAGGAGCTCAAACCCTGCTATAAAGTGTGCATGCGAGAGGTCTAGGTTGCATGTACCTTATGAGAACCTAATGCCCAATGATCTGAGGTGGGGCTGAGGCGGTGATGCTAGTGCTGGGGAGCGGCTGCAAATACAGATTATCATTAGCAGAGAGGTTTGACTGCACAATAAATGTAATGCACTTGAATCGTCCCGAAACCACTCTCTGCTCCCTGTCCGTGGAAAAATTGTCTCCCATGAAACCGGTTCCTGGTGCCAAAAAGGTTGGGGACTGCTACAGATTAATATCCACAAAATGAATATTTTTACTACTTAACCAAGTAAATGTTCTTTGTATTCACTTTTACCAAGAACTTCATTCCTTCTATTTTTATTCATTTATTCATATCACACTAATAGATTTAAAATAGACAGATGTGGTTGAGATGAGATTCAGCTCATCTCTTAATGCTGTGGGAATGCCTGGGTATTCCAGAAAATTATACTCTTTTAATAGCACCCAGTGCCACATAGGTGGAGATTCTGGAGTTGGTTTGACTACCAGCCCTCTCTTCATCCCACCTGCATGTACAATTCAATGTCTGTAGAAAACGTGTACAAAATCGTGAGTAAAAAGAATGATTTCTCTCCACCCAGAGTGACAATGAAATTTAAAACCCTAACATGAAACTCAGGACAAGAAAGAAAGTATTCCTAGTCCAGCTTGAGAATACAGGCAAAAGACAGAAGAACCCTCTTCTGTCTTTTATGACCTTTCAGGCATTGCTAAGCAAGCAATGAAACAAGTATCCTCTGGCTAGAAATAGAAGAGAAATAGAATGAAGCGATAGAAAAAGTTGAGACTCAGAATGAAAATTTAGAGGAAAAATAAGCTTAGAATTAGTGTCTGGAGCTTCAAACCTAAGTGTCCTATTGTAGTAGTGCCTTGGAAATCACTGTTTTATGGCTTTTTGCCACCCCATTTTAGCTTCAATTGGAATTGGAAGTTCACACTGTCTTTTGGGTTACTCTTCACTAAATGGGGTTCTATTACTGGGCCTTCTCATGCAGTCATTTCTTGGGGGACAGACTGCCTCTGATTTGCTAAAGATCCCACAGTTTTTGACCTGGGTTCCAAATTTCATTTCTTATTTCACATTACTTTGCTGACTGATAGGAACAAAGGCTAAGTCACTCCAGGCAGGCCCTAGGCGAGGAAGCAGAGATTGGATTATCTCTTCCTTTCCCCTCTGTCCTAATTCACCCTCTCCTAACAACCCCCACCATCCCTCCTTCCCTCAGTGGCGTGCAGCTGCAGTGGACTTTCCTTCTCTGCCGTCTCACTTCAGGTACCAAGATGCTCTGATCATTTACCTTAAGTGGAGCCCCCCTCTCTTTTTTTTGTCCGCTCATCCTCTTTTTTTAGGATCTTCTTTTTTTTTCCCTTTTACCTGGGGTTAATTGGTCTTTCCTGCAAGGAAACCTCCTTGTGACTATTTTTCTGCTTCAGTTAGCTTTTCTAAGGTCACGGAAGCTCCTGAGAAGATGGAGAGAAGGGATACCCTAGGAATCCACATCTAACGTTGACAATTGTGGGACTGCAGGAGGGCTGAGTATTCCACAGTAGTTTCCCTTGAGACACAGACCCTGCAAGGCCCAATTAACTAGCCTGTCTTTTCTCTTACTTCCCTACCTTATTTAAGCCTGGGGGGCCAAAGGGGATGTTAATTAACAAGGAAATCCAAGCACAGATAGTTCATGACTCACGATGGTTCTACTGAGGATTTTTCTTTGACTTCACGATGTTGTGAAAGCCACACGCATTCAATAGAAACCATACTTAGAATTTGAATTTTGGTGTTTTCCCAGGCTAGCGATATGCAGTATGATTTTCTCTCGAGATGCTGGACAGCGGCAGCAAGCCTGAGTTCCCGGTTAGCCACAGGTCACAAGGGTGAACAACCAATGCTGTACAGTGTACGGTATTCAGTAAATTACATGAGATGTTCCATGCTATTCTCTAAAATAAGCTGTGTTAGATGATTTTGCCCAACTGTAGGCTGATATCCATGTTCTAAGAATGTGTAGGGTAGACTAGGCTAAGTTATGATGTTCAGTAGATTAGGTGGATTAAATGCATTTTCTACGTATGATATTTTCAACTTACAATGGGTTTATTGAGATGTGACCTCATTTTAAGTTGAGGAACATCTGTATATTACTCTCCACAATAAGATTTACCTGTATTTAAATAGCTTAGATTCTGTTACCCATAATTATAGGACATTAAACTTTTTTTTTAATGCAGGGTAACTGTCCTGGTGGTGCTAAAGTAATACTAAATATAACGTAATTTACTTAATGACTCCAAAGGTACCTCAAGTTCATCATTCTAGAATTTGTTATATTGGAAGATGGAGGAGAGGAGGCTGCATCTGTCCTCATTGCCTTTCAGGTGTTTGGCCTCTTGACTTTCTCCTCCACAAACTGACAAAGAACGTCGTGTTCCGAAGTGATGTTTTGAATATTGGTGGTGAGGAGAGAATGAATTTAAGTTAAATATCACATAGCTGGAGCAGGTAGAAGGGGAGTGAATGAAAGCTTCCTCTTTTATGGGCTGCTGAGAGGTGATAGCTCTTAGAAAGCAGTCTGCTAAGTGATCCCAAGCTAATGCAAATTAACAGTTGTTTTCTTTCAGAACTGTATGACTGAATAAACATTTACCATTTGTTTCATTTCTACTCATCTCTTAAAACAGTTGCTACAGGTCTTAATAGTAAGACTCGAAACATATAATGTATTAGCCTTGGCACATCAAAATATTGTTCATCTTCCAAACTTGAGATATTCCAGTTTGGCTTCTCACTGAGTTTGTAATGTTCTGAGGGTATGTATCTAAAAACACATCTTACTAATCTCCTGGAATTGATTTTTTTTTTTTTTTTAAAAAAGAGTCCCTGTAACTTGTCACTATTCCCAGCTTAAACATGGTCTGTCAATTGTAAGATTGATGGACATTGTGGTACATTTCAGTGTTAGGAGGGGCCTGAATAAGAAATTTAAACCACGGAGTAGTATTTTGGAAGAGAGACCTGTGATATTCGTGCACAATAATAATGAGGTTAAAAATTGAATTTCAGCCTCCGAGAGAGCAGTGCTTCCTGCTTTAATCGTACAAGCCTTTCACATGATTCAGTGTGATCACCTTTTCTCATAGCACTGCTGTGGCAACTGCGAGGGGTAAAGAATTTCAGCAATTGAACAACAGTATCAAATAAATTCATTTTAGGAACTCTCCTTAAAAGTTTATTTCAATCGTTAACATTCCTAGAGCTGGTAGCGTCTGCCAAGTGCTCAGCGCTTAGTTCACAAGCAGCAAATTTAGCATGACAAAGTTGCTTCCATTTTGCAAATGGGAAACCTGGAGCCCCAAATGGAGCCTCACGCAGTAAACTGCAGAATGGAGATGGGATCCTAGAGATACAGTATAAGGGATTATCTGGGATCATGTGGATGGTTTGCAGTTGCCTTTGTATGGCTACTGGGTTAGATCATTCTTGGCAAGTTTGGTGAATTAGTATCCTATTCCTGAGTCCCATTTCAATACCTAGTTTGGAACTCTTCCACTCCCTGAAAACTTCCATTGAAATTTTTATCAATGGTATTTGCATAGACAAAATGGAATCAAACTATTGACATGTACTTTTTTTAAAAAAAAAAAAGCAAATTTATGTGAATGGTTTGTCAGTAGAGATAATTTAGCCAAAGGCACCTGTCTTCTCTAAGGACTCTGCCTGAAAAGACTTTTAGGGGGAGCTTGTGAATTTTTTGTCCTTAAAATAAAGCTGTTTTTGAGGTATGAGAGAAGCTTAGTTTTTGAAATGGTACAATGAATAACAAAGGCCCCTTTTCACCCCCCAAAAAAAGAACTAAAAAGGACATTTGTTAGATTCTTGGGGAAGAATTATGCTGTTAACATAAAAGTCTAGATACAAGAAAAGGGAAAATTGGAGGAAGAAGAGAGGTAGGTAACAACACTAGGGAAATGCTGGCCCCCTGTTACCAACTTGTTTCACAAAGATGATTACACTCAAACTTGGATTCAAAACTCAAAAAATCATGTTTATAGTGAATAAAACAGCTGACAGATAAAACTTAGCTGAACATCGTGTCGTTGGGGACAGACGTCTGCATGGGTGTGCATGCGTTTCTCTCTCCTGCCCTTCCTCCTCTCCCTTAGTGGCCCTGTAAGTATATTCTGGCAGACAAGTGGCCAATAACCAGTCTTCATAATGGAGGTCAGGTGATTTGTATTTCTGGATTTTTAGAATAGACAGGGTTTGCCATTGATTTGAAGATGGAAAGTACACTATTTTACCACCCCCTGTCATTTAGTGGATGTGGTTCTTGAGTATGGCCAGAATTATGTGTGTGTTAATGTGTCTTGAGCCCTGACCAAACCGTAGATGAGAAGGCTCTTTAAATATTAAAATGCAGAACAAACAGAATTGCTTATGCAGTAGGAAAGTGCACAGTATTCTAAAGTCAGGCCTAATCTTTCTATGGGGGCAGCTATTGTGAATACTACTTTTCTGTCCAAAATAAAACTCTTCCGAAAACTCCCTCTTTAACAAAAATACTAAGTTGCTGGTCTCTCCTTAAAAAAAAAAAAATATTCAAGTAACAGAGTATATAACTTCAGAGTTATCAGATCTGTTTATCCTTTTACATGTCAAAGTTTAAGTGCTGTGTTTTGTATATACAGTCATCATGATATTTGAAAAGGCCATAAAGAAAAAGCAATTATATAATTGTTTTTAAGAACTTAGAAGCAAAGATAAAGGCTTTAAGAAACTAGAGAACAGTACCAACAATTACAGCACCTGAAGTCAAGCTGTAAAATTCTGTCCTAATTATTGGTGATGATTAATTAAGCATAAAGTTACACGCCTTGAAAGAATTTCAGAATTATTTTTCTTTGATTTTTCTACCAAAAAAAGGGGGCCCACCCCATCATTTTCTATTTTAGCAGTTTCCACAACTTAAACATTAAATTCTTATTGTTTGATTTCTGTTATATTAGTAGTGTGTGTTTTGCAATTCTAATCTTCACGTTTTTCTTTCTTTATCACTGAAGTAGGCCTTTTGAAGCTGGGAAATTTTTCATAGCAATATTGACAGTGTTCACATTTGCATGATGACAGCCAAGGAATGGAGCAGTAATTTTTGAAATTGCAGAAGTATTTAGAACACTGATAAAAGCTGAAATATATTTTTGATGGATTGAAGTTAAGCATACATGATTTTTCCTGCTGTCAAAAGGCTCTGAATTTAGTGAATATTTGCCTGCTGTGAGAATGCAAGATTAACATCACAACCATCACCCGGGCACCCAAACCCTGCAATTTAATAGCTTTTTAGGTTCTTTCCTTTTTCTAAACAGCAATTAATCTCATTTTAGTACAATTTTCTCGTTTCTGAAGTCGCTCATTGAATCGCTGTTTTGTTCATATTTGGCTTCAGCTCCTCTGCATAGTCATTAAAGTCCCAATTAATGTCACCTTTAGCTGAAGAGTACTCATTTTTATTGAGAAAATGACAGTTGCTGCCATGAGTAGTGCAGTGTAATATACATTAATTGCCCTGTAACACTGGTAATTACGAGTTTTTCAAGCCTCTCAGTAAACTGTCATGCCTAGACAAGACTGTGCTAAAATAGATTACTCATTAGGGAGACCTGTCCTATTTTCTGGTGGGTTCTTAGTGTTGGTTTAAAAAAAAAAAAAAAAAAAAATCTTGAGCTTGAACAAATAGTTGCCAAGAGCAATTTCCTACGACAATATCCTCGTGTTGGATTTTTCAGCCATCACATAAGATTGCGGTCAGCAAACAGACAGGGTGCAGTGGACGCTACAGATGTTGAATCTTGAGCATTTATTTATGTGGATCACAAGAGCAAACTTAAGGGCGCTTCATTCAGGGTTGAATATAGAGTGTAACTGAAGAGTGCTCCTAGAGGGTGTTGTGTTAAAAACAGGTTCATTCCCTGGTATTTCGAGAATATGAGCGAGAACCGGTATGCGACACTTACCAGGTCTGAATCACCTCTCTGCTGAGTCCGGCAAGGAGAAACGTTGATGCCTTTATTAAACAAATCCCTGTGAATACTGGAGTGGATAAATAACTTCGACACTGAGCATGGTGAACTTTATATAAATGGTTTTAAGGTGCAGTTAAAAAAGAAGAGGGGGGGGATCCTTAGTTGAAGAGAACTGTAATAATCTTACCTGTGAAACTACCATCTCACAGTCTTTTTTTTAAATACATCGATGCTGGGTGGTGCATTTGTCAGCAGGATTTTTTTTTCCCAAATCATGTTCCTAATTTTGGAGCCGATATAATTTTTCTGCTTCCCATTTCTATCATACTTCATATTGTTAGTGTTTTAACACAAAATAGTGAACTTTAAAGCCCACAGTTGCTCAGAACTGACAAAAAGCAAACCTTTGTTGTATCCTTGCCTAAAGCAGGTGTTATAACAATCTGCTCTTTCCCTCTCTTTCGAAATGAATTTTGTCACAGCCTTTCAAATTTCCTTGTGGTGATGAGCTAATGAAAGTAGATAGTACAATTTGTGCTGACCAGGTAGCAAGTGCCAGCTCACAGCTGAGGATCATTTAAAAATAAATAAATAAAATATAGCATCATATCACTGATTTACCCATTACACAGCATTAATAGTGAGAGACCTTGGTGTGTTTATCTGTTTGTATTGGTGTGCATTTATCGAATTGTTTATGACAAGACTAATTGGGGTAATTGTAGACACTGAAATTACCTGTCAGCTATATGTAACCACACTCCTTTTCTTTCTGACAAATGATGACAACCGAGGGACCCCGTAGCATTACTCATGATGGCTTTTCGAGTGGTAATAAGGACAATAGGGGCCTTGGCTAATTTGACATGGACAGCCTTCACAACAAGAAGCCAGCTAAATGACTTGTCAGGAGGGGAGAGAAGTCAGAAAAGTAATGGAGTCCCCCATGGCGCTCTGACAGGGAGATGAGGCAATTTCAACGGAAAGTGAAAAGGCTTCAGTTTGTCAAGTATTTAGAACAATCAGAGAACAGCTAGAGGCTGGAACCTGACAATAAATTTGCGAAGCATGGTAGCAGTTTCATATAGGTCAGTTACTTCATAATGGCTGTGCAGTACTCAGAGTGTTCTGTTCTCGTCACATGCTTCACGTCTACCAGCCCGAGCTCTGTCACCTTAAATTTGTGCTCTGTTTTACATGGTGGGAATAATGGTTAAGGTTATGGAGGCCCAGGAATGGAAAGATGGTGTGAGTTGCAGTTGCTAGCATGTTGAAGAATAAACAAAAATCTGGCCGCATAATACAATGACAGCATCCCTTATACCGGGATGATGTTAACTCTGGACAGTGGTGAGCTGTAGCCACTTAGGTTGAGCCCTCGACAGCTCCTTTCTCTCTTGCAATTGGTCAGATACAAAATACAGGAGTCCTCCGCCCGCTGCACTCCCCAACAAGGTTTTGCTTTCTGAGGTTTTGGTTACCCATGGGCAACTGTGATCTGAAAATGTTAAATGGAAAATTCCAGAAATACACAATTCATAAGTTTTAAATTGCATGCTGTTCTGAGGAACGTGATAGAATCTCACCCTGGCCTGCTCCATCCTGCCTGGGATGTGAATCGTCCCTTTGTCCAGCGTATCTATGCTGTCCGTGCTACCCACCTGTTAGTCATCCGCGTTGTCTGCTCCTGACATCCAACCATCGTCACCATTGTGGCTCAAAGATCCAGGATCACCCGTAGCAAATGATCCTCCTTCTGACGTATTGTCAGCAGATGAACAGTAGCCTAACTCTACATCACGTTTACGTCACTCCATCTCCTCACGTAGGCATTTTATCGTCTCACATCGTCACAAGAAGGGTGAGTACAGTATAAAGATACCTAAATAGAGAGAGACCATACTCACATAACTTTTACTGCAGCATATTGTTATAATTGTTCTATTTTATTATAGTTAATTTCTTACTATACCTTCTTTTATCAATTAAAGTTTATCATAGGTATGTATGTGTAGGAAAAAACATACTATATGTACGGTTCACTACTATTTGAGGTGGTTTCAGGCATCCACTGGGGGTCTTGGAACATCTGCCTGTGGATTAGGGGAACTGCTGTACAATACTACTTACTGTTCATAGGCTACAACTTCTAACAGCACCTTTTCTCTACTTACATAAACCAATATAATATTAATATCCTAGCCAGCTAGAAAACTGGTGCACAGAAATCAAAACTGCCCCTCGTCCCCACACTCTGCAGCACCAAAGCTGTAAGTAGCTTCTGACCCTGGCATGCAACATGTGGCTAAAGTGTTAAACAGTGTAGTGGTATTTGAGCAGTTACATTGTCTTGATTTTCTGGTTTTGTTTTATTAGGAACAATCTCTTCATTGTGGAAAAGCAGGTTTCAAAACCAGATAAGGCTCTTGCCTCTCTGTGCCTCAGTTTCCTCTTTCATAAGATGAGAAAAGATGAGTTGATCAAATTTATGCAGAAATTGATTGCATGATTTGGATGCACATACAGGCTAGGATGTTTTCATACAATTTGATACACATACAATTTGTATGCTCTTGCAGCAGCTGTTCTCTCCCTCCCCAAACCCTTACAAAGCCAACAATACCCTTTACAGAGGAATATATCACCTTTGTGTTAAATAGGATTTTTCTTGTGAAGATTTTAGAGCATTTAAGCTACAGAATCTGTCTTTTTAATGTCATCTGAAGAAGAAAGTATGTATTCAGTACACTTATTTATACCACGTTATTTGTACGTTTTGACCTTCATGTGGAAACAGGTTCCTTTCTGAACAGGTTCCTTTGATATGTCTGTTAAATTTCTCAGTATAACTTAAAACATAGTTTTGCAGATATTGTTAAACCTAACTAAATAGGTTACCTAATGCCCTAACCAACAGCTCAGAAGAGTTAGAAACCCAAGCAGAGAAAATATTCAGGAGATGATTTCTGGTTTTGTCTTTCTTTAGGGGTGAGAGAGGACAGGGCAGGAGTTCTCCCTATGCCCAGTAAAAGCAGCTGTCCACAGGTCTGCCTCATTGGAGTGGATTTTGAGTTGCCTGAGGGGGGTTCTCAGTGTTTGTTCAGTTTTTTCTTTGCGGGGAGAATAAGCATTGCACCACACAAGACCCAGTGAGGAGTGCAGGACCCCATCGGTGGGCTTAGGACATCAGGAGCAAAGAGCGGCCCCAGAAGGAGGGAGCAGCGAGGCACCTCTTACCCTCTCTGCCTGTGCTCCCAAGTGCACAAAGGAGAATTTGGTTTGAAAGGCCCTAGGCCATGGCCTGCAGCTGTGTCCCCTTTGCCTGAAAATTCAGCCTGCTCACAGGAATTCTTTGTGCATCCCCGGGTCTTACAGGTCCATATCTGGGCTGAGGCTTTCCCCACATTAGCCCCACTTTGGGGGTATTCCTTATGTTCCCCACAAACGTTTGCTCAGCTAAATATTTTTTTTCTCTTGTGCGAGGAAGGTTTTATTCCTAAAAAAAAATACAATCCATTATTTAAAGTAAATTGTGCTTCTCTTTTTGTAATAATACATATTTGATTCTAAAAGGCTAAAATCTCCAGATAAACAAAAATAACGTAAAATCATCATGATCCCAATTCATATACCTTATCGATATTAATATTTTAACAAAAAATGGGATCATACTGTATATACTATATATACTTATATGTTTATCCCCTCAGAGGCTATTGAGATTGTTTTCCATGTCTGTAAAATGTAGCTCTATTTTACCCTTTGTAATAGGTCCTTAATGGGTACGTTATATGGAAATATGATTTGTTTAATCTGTCACCTGTAATGGATATTTAAGAGGTCAACATAAATAACACTCTGCTGAACATCCTCATGTTAGGATGAAATGAATTAAGATATAGAAAGCACAGTAGGCACAGTCAACATTTTTGGTTTTTTCTGTCTTGTGAAATCTGCTGTATTATAAATGGATAAAGCTGTGCCACCTGTATTTGCTGTACCATAATGTGACTTTTTGTGATAATACTTTTTTTCTTTTAATATTCAATTAAAAGAACTGTTTCATGATGCAAAAATTCATTTATCCAATTTCTAGTAGCATATAAACCAATGTAAAGGTAGCTTGTACATATGCATTTGTTTTCTACCATCTAGTCTTCAGAACTTTTGATTTGTCTCTAAAGTTCATTTACAAGCAAAGAAAAGGTTGTGTGTTGCACTGTAAAATTTTGTATTTATGTATTACATGGAATTTTTAAGTTTTTATTCATTTCTCAAGTCCACCCCCACCTGAGGCCTCCGTCAGCACCCAGAATAAGCTTTTCATTCTGTGAAGGAAATAATGAGCATAATGAGCACCTAATAAACGTTAGCTGTTGTTATTGTTATTATTAACACTTCATTAAATCATTTTTCACATCCATAAATATTTCTTTAGGATAATATCCAAATGATAAACTCTCCAAATCAAAGGGATCACAGAGTTTTAAGTCTATTGATACTTATTACTACACTTTCTGTCACAGAATGATTGTAGCAATTTCTTTTTCCACAAGTAGTATATGAGTATGCCCATTCTTGGCACCTTGGCCCAAGTCAGATCTCATCACTTTATAGACAGCCTTTATACTCTCATTTTAATCTACTTTCCTTCCCCTTGTTTTTATTCAGTGTGCTTTTTACTTTGTGATTCCATGCCACTAGTCATTTTATCAGATATGCCTTCACCAGGCATATCTAAGAGCTAAGAGGCTTGTAATTGGAAAGCTGTATGGTATGGCACCTTCCATCCGCATTTATAATACCAGATCTTTCTGACTCTCAAGCTCTGGCATAGGTCATACTTCTCTCTCCTCTCAGGACACTGGATATTTCAGATTATTCCAAGTGGTCTCCTGCCCACTTTCCTGTGCCTTTGTTATAGCTGTTATTATAGATTGTTTCAGTCGTGCATATAATTGCTTCATTGCTAGTAACTGGCTTAATGTTGTCACAGACCTTATTGGCTCTTCTTACCTCAGATTTACATATAGCATCCCAGGGCTTTCTTTAGGGCATTTATCATTTTTCCTCCAAATGATCTGGTGACAGTGTACAGCTATTCAAGTTTTCATCAGCCAGCAGACGATATGGTCTGTCTTCTTTGCTGCCACAAGCCAGAAAAGGGAGGAAATCAGGGGAAATGCTTTCATTACTACACTTCAAGGAGGCCCTGTCATGGAGTCAGGGAGGGGGGTTTTCCCAAAGTTGCATCACACCGACTCTGCAAGATGTTCTCGTGGGCAGCCCCATCCCTTTGTGACACCTGGGACAAGAGCACTTCATCGTCTTGCTTGCCAGTCCTGCTTTCAGCAGCTAGCGAGGCATCTTCTGAAGCCAGTTGTCTTTCCTGTTTACTTCTTACTCTAGGAAAAAATCTGAGCAATTTTTTTGGACATTAGGTATATTACTATGGTGTGCTGATACGCAAGATTTTGTTACAGTTTCTTGAAGAGGCCCATTATTTTCATTTGGAAAAGGAAAAAATAAAAGGAGGATTTGCTACCAATTGCGAGTAAGTGCCACTCATAAAGTTTATGGATCCGATAGCAGTCATGAATGTGGAGATCCTTAGATACTGAAATGGTGTTATAAACTGTGTTAAGCTCATGGACTAGCCCCAGAAGTCTATTGCAGCCAGAATGTGGCAATTCTAGAATATCAATAGGACCAACCTGAGTTTCCTATCTCATATCTATCTAAAGAGCAAATTAAATTGTTCAGACTCTTTAAATGAGAAGATTTGAAAGTTTAGGATTCACTGGATAAGCTATACTGGGTAGAAAGTCTGCCTTTGTGGGAAGCACCCCTAAACTGCTCATGCCTTTTCCCTTCTTTGTTTCCTCCATTTCTAAACTCTCCTGTTCTTTAAACTTGCACCTTTTTATTTTGTTACAAGTAGGTACTTTCTTGGTAAGGGATTCCTGGGAAAAGCTTCTTCCTGAGGCAATGAGCTTTTTGGTTACCAGAGCATCCCTAAAGGATTTAAGCCTATAAGATTTCTTCGTAAAGATAGCTATTATGTCTCGATTTTACCCAGAAGTAAGTGTTTGCATAAGTGATTTATAGATGACTTTTGCTCGGACACCCCGCCCCATAACTGCTGGCCATGCTTGGCGAGAGTCAAGATCACACCCCCACGTGTTCATAAAATAAGAGGATTTGCTAGGACAGCTGTATTATTCTTGCACCTGATGGGAGCTTTAGGGCCTCCTGAGACCGGACAACATAGGATCCAGTTTCTCTGAGGGTCTAGGGACCCTCACAATGTTAAAATACCACATCCCCACTTCTCTGACATCAGTGTGCACTATACCCTCCTTGTCATGGTGAGAAACCACACACTTAACATCCCTTTTGGCCAGGGAGCCTCTCTTTCTTTTCACATTGGGTTTAAGGAGCTTGGGAGGTGGCATGAAACCTTGCTGGGGTTCTCTTCTACATTGTAAGTCTGTGTTCTCTGCATAAAATTCAGCTCAACTTCAGGCAAAGAATGAGCTTCTGATTCCACCCAAAATAAGCCTATCCTTTAATTATTATAGATACTCCTTATGGCAGCTGTGGCTTTTAGATGACAAATAATAACTAGAAAGAGGTGGCAGCAAAGGCTGTATATACACATGGAATGTGTACATTCAAGGACAACCTGTATAGGTCTAGTGACTTTCTGTATATGTACCCAAAAAACCCCACAAGTTCAAAAAATCATTTCAATAAATCAACCCTTTTATGTAGACTTCAAGCACAAAAAGTTTGGGCTGATGGTCTTGCAAAGAATTTATGACTAAGAACCCAAAGGCAAATACAGCAACAACAAAAATAAACAGATGGTACTTAATTAAATTTAAAAGTTTCTGCACAGCAAAGGAAATAATCAACAGAGTAAATAGACAACCTACAGAATGGGAAAAAAATATTCGCAAACTCTAAATCCAACAATGGGCTAATATCCAGAATCTACAAAGAACTCAAACAAATCAGCAAGAAAAAAGCAAATAACCCCATTAAAAAGTGGGCAAAAGACATGAACAGAGTCTTTTCAAAAGAAGATATACAAATGACCAGCAGACATTTGAAAAAAAGTTCAATGTCATTAATCATCAAGGAAATGCAAATTAAAACCACATGAAATACCACCTTAGTCAGAATGCCCATTATTAAAAAATCAAAAAACAATATATGCTGGCCTGGATGTGGTGAAAAAGGAACATTTATATGCTATCAGTGGGACTGTAAATTAGTACAACCTCTATGGAAAACAGTGTGGAAATTCCTCAAAAAACTAAAGTAGACCTACCATTCAATCCAGTGATCCCACTAGTGAGTATTTACCCAAAGGAAAAGAAGTTATTATCTCAAAAATGTTTATAGCAGCACAATTCACAATTGCATAGATGCACAATCTAAGTGCCCACCAATTGATGAGTGGATAAAATGTGGTATATATATTAGGGTACTACTCAGTTATGAAAAGGAATGAAATAACATCATTTGTAACAATGTGGATGGAACTGGACAATAGTGTCCTAAGTGAAGTATCTCAGGAATGGAAACACAAACACCACATGTTCTCACTAATAAGTTGGAGCTAAACAATGGGTACACATGGTCATATAGTGGTGTAAAGGACATTGGAAACTCAGACGGGGGAAGGAGTATGAGGGGTGGGGGATAAAAACTTATCTATCAGGTACAGTGTACACTATTCTGGTGATGGATACACTCAAAGCCTTGACTTCAGCATTATACAATTCATCCATGTAATAAGAACACTTGTACCCCTTAATATTTTAAAATAAAAATTATAGGCAAAAAAGCTTGAGGGTACAGGAGGAAATCAGTTTGCACACTCAGGTGAAATGTCTATTATGGAAGTTTTACCTGATGTGATCAGTTAGCAAAGCCAACAGGCCAATCCAGAAGTCTGATGTGGACTAAGCTCCAATCAGCATTTTCATTTTCTTTTTGTGATTTTTTTTGTAATTCTGATTGTGCTCTGTTATAAATGCATAAAGCTGTAGCACCTGTGTTTTCTGCACCATGATGTGACTTTTAGTGATAATTCTATTTTTTTCCTTTTAATATTCAATTAAAAGAACTGTTTTCATGATGCCAAAAGACTCGTTTATCCAGTTGTCTAGTAACATATAAACCAACATAAACAAATGTAGCTTGTACATATGCATTTGTTTTCTGCCATCTAGTCTTCAGAGCTTTTGATTCAGTTCTTAAAGGTATTTAATAGGCAAGAAAAAGTAATGGGTTGGGCTGTAAAAATTATGCATTGATCTGTTACATAAAATCTTTGTGCTTATTTATTCCCCACCTCCATCCCCATCTGAAGCTTTAACTGGCATCCAGAACAAGCTTTTCCTTCTGTGAAGTGTTCATCCTTATTAAATCTAGCCCAACACCCTAGATAACTGTAACATAAACTGCTACCTGTCCCCTGATATCTGTTCTTCCCTTCTTACTTTAATAAATCAATCCCTGGTTTTAGCTGGGTGTATAGTCACCCAAAATAAAAACTCAAGTTTCCGTTGCAGCAAGATGCACGCATGTGGCCACTTTCTGGCCAGTGGAATATACATAAGCAGAAGTGTCCCATGCAACTCTTGAGAAATGCCCTTAAAGAAGGGAGACAAACCCTTCTTTACCACTTCCTGCTGATGAGAGTGTGGGCCTGGGGGTGGTGCCCAGGTAGCCATCTCGGGCCATGAGAGGAAACTATTAATATATGCTGAAGATGGCAAAGCAACAAGGTAGTAAGAATCTGGGTCCTTGCTGACTATGCAGTTGCCATGCCAGCCTAGGACTACTTTCCTTTGAGCTTAATTTTCATGAGGAAGAAATATACTTTTCTTGTTTGAGCCACCACTATTGTGATTTTTCTTTCACTTGGCGCAGAGCTTAATTCTAACCAAAACAGTAGGTGAGATGTGGGGGGCGGGGGAGGGGGGGAAACATCTATATCGAGACACTTCATATCAAAAAATAGTATCAAAACCAAAGCTTGAATACAAGACTTCTGACTCCGGAGCAAGTGTTTTCCCCATATTTTGGGAGGCCATAGGAGATTAAGTGTAATTATGTTTAATTTCATCTAACTTTGTTTTTACTCAATTATTTATAGGGAATTTAAAATTCTTTATTATTTTTCTTTTCCTAAATTATGGGATCTGAAAATGGGTCTATATTTTTGACAGCTTTATTGAGGAATAATTGATATACAAAAAAAAATTGTACATATTTAATCTATACAATTTGGTGAGTTTGAACATAAGCATCCACCTATGAAGCCATCACTGCAATCATAATACTAGAAATATGCATTGCTCCAAAAGTTTCCTCATGCCCCTTTGTTTTTTGGGAGTTTGTATGTTTGTGGTGATAAGAACACTTAACATAAGATCTACTGTCTTAGCAAATTTTAAGTGCACGATACGATATTGGTAACTATAGGTGCTGTCTTATACTGCAGATCTCTGGAACTTGTTCATCTTGCACAACTGAAACTGTGTACCCATTGAACAACAGTTCCCCTTTCCCTTCTCCCCTCGGTCCCTGGCAAGTACCATTCTACTCTCTGCTTTTAAAGTTTGACTATTTTAGATACTTCATATAAGTGGAATCACACAGTATCTGTCCTTCTGTGACTGGCTTATTTGGCATAATATCCTCCCTTTTCATCCATGTGGCTGTGTATGGCAGGATTTCCTTCTTTTTTAAGACCAAATAATATTCTATTGTATATATGTGCTACATTTTCTTTTTCCATTCATTCATCAGTGAGTGTTCAGGTGTTTTCATATCTTGGCTAATGTGAATAATGCTGCAAGGAACACGGGAGTGCAGATATCTCTTCGTTCTTTTGGATAAATACCCAGAAGTAGGATTGCTGGATCATATGGTAGTTCTATTTTTAATTTTTTGAGGAGCCTTCATACTGTTTTTCATAGCAGCTGTACCATTTTTCATTCCCACCAACAGTGTACAAGGGTTTTAGTTTCTCCACATCCTTGCCAATACTTATTATCTTTTGTTTTATTTGTTTGTTTTTATAATAGCCATTCTAACAGGTATGTGGTAATAGAGTATCATGGTTTTGATTTGCAATTTCCTTGTGATTAGTGATGCTAGCACCTTTTCACATACCTATTGGCCATTTGTATGTCTTCTTTGGAGAAATGTCTATTCAAGTCCTTTGCCCATTTTTTAATTGGGTTGTTTGGATTTTGTTGTTGTTATTGACTTATAGGAGTTCCTAATGTATTTTGGATATTAACTGCTTATCAGATATATGGTTTGCAAATGTTTTCTCCCAAGCCAAAGGTTGCTTTTTCATTCTGTTGATTGTTTTCTTTGCTGTGAAGCAGGCTTTTTAGTTCGATGTAGTTCCACTTATCTATTTTTGCTTTTATTGCCTTCGCTTTTGGTGTCATGTCCAAGAAATCATTGTCAAGACCGTGTCAAGAAGCTTTTCCCCTATGCTTTCTTCTAAGGGTTTTACAGTTTTAGGTCTTACGTTTAAGTTTTTAATCCATTCTGAGTTGATTTTTGTGTATGGTGTAAGATAAGGATCCGATATCATTCTTTTGCATGTGGATGTCCAGTTTTCCCAGCACCAGAAAAGGGATCTATATTTTTAATCCTCAAGGCTTACTCTGAATCTTGGAAAGGATTCCCTTCAAATGTGATACAATTCAGCAGTTTGTAAGGAATAAAACTGTCACAGCCGGGTCTGTGTTCCCTGTGTAATGTAGATGTAGTACGGGCCTTCCTGAGTCAGACCTAGTGTAACGAGGACCAGCAGTTGTGGCCTGTTGGTAGAGACTGGATTCTGGCATCCCCAGAATTTGCAGCCCCATCCCCTTTTATGGAAGTGACCTTGCAGAGTCACCCAGTAATTTCAAATCTGTTGAATTCTAGTTGTGAAAGAACTATTTTAAGAATCGACACTGTTAAATGTTTATTAAGTGTTTATAAATGTACTAGTCACTGTGCAAACAGAGAAGCAGGTGGGCTTCATACTCCCACCTGTTCAGGTCACTGAAGCAAAGCCACCTGGAAAGTTTCACACGAGTAATTGGACTCTCGCCCTTCAGAACGTCACTTTCGTTACATTCAGCAAGAGGACTTTGACGTCTCCTGAAATACCTTCTCCACGTGCCCTTCGTTATTAGAAATTAGCCTTTTATCTTTTGTGAGCTGTGTGGAGTGAAGCTGAAATTCAAATGGATCGCTCCAGAGGTTGTGCAGACAGCAAGGAAGGTGTCGTGGAGTGGCTTGTAGGAGGAGGCTGATCAAATAGGTGCATCTGTTTGCCCTCCGCCAACGAGTGACGTCCGCATTTTAAATAGTTGTTGTTAGGAATTTGGAAAGCCTAAGAAAATCGGACTCATCAATCATGTTTCTCCACAGGAAAGCACCTAAGGAAGAGAGGGCCATTTGTGACTCCTCATAAGCTTCACCCTGTCACCTGCCCTTGCTGCCTCGCACCCCGTGAGCCACGCACCCGGGGTTTATGGATTTCATGGGCAGCCAGAGGAAGCCCGGGGGGCCGAGGGGTAGAGGGGGTTGGCCTGCATGATTGTTACCAGTTTCATGGTCGAGGAGACATAATTTTTAAACACTGCTACTCCACCTGAGCTGGTAAAGGGCCATGAGGTATAGTGGAAGAAAACACTAGACTCTGATTGAGAGGCCTGGGCTTTGGTCCAAGTCTTAGCACCAGGGTAGCTGCTACCTTAACCAGACCTCTCCTCTGGGCCTCGTCTTTATTTGGTGAATGAGAGAGCTCGGCTGAGTAACCCAGTGCCACTGCTTGATATACACAAACACATCCTTCCACTCAGCAGGCCTCCTTTCTAAACTGTTTGTGGGAAAATCTGAACTAGACTCCAGCTGCTAGGGCGTTCTCTCTGTTCACAAATGCAGCTGGCCCCCTTCAACCTCCTTCCTCTGGCCAGCCTCTCTGGGAGCCAGCAAAGGAGAAGTTTTGTTTAGGAAAGGAAATCTGAGGTGCACCAAGCTGCTTTTTCCCTGGTTCCCCTTGCTTGCATGCCGGTGGGTTTGCTGTCAACTGCTACAAGGATATTTTCAGCAACTTCAGCTGGTGGTCAGAGTGATAGCTGAACTGGAGCTGTGGCCTGCTGCCTCCCATGGAGGAGATGGCCAGGCCCTGGGAGAAACAGATCAAGTGGAACCCAGGCTTTGGCTGACAGCGCAGAAGAGGCAAAGAGGAAAGAGAAAAATAATAAAGGCCTCTGAGGGAGCTAAGGAGAAAGGACTCAGAGTCGGAAACGAAGGAGTGTCTTAGGAAGACCTTTAAATCTAGCTGTGTACCTCCAACTGCCCAGGTTGTCATTTTTGCCCTTGTTATATTCTGCATCTGTCGTAAAGTGAATTAGAGAGAACTCGTCTAAGACCTGTTATTTAAAAAGTTTACAAATGGTGGAGGAGAGATAAGAGATTATATTCAAGTGCATAGTTAAGGATCATCCCTGAACCTTCTGGTGATGGCAGAAGAGAAAGCCATAATAAGCCCCCCAACCCTAAAAATCGTAGCAAACATTGTGTACACATTTGCTTAACACATTGCATTTATTGCCTCAAGAGGTAGTTTATCAGTCAGAGTTCTCAAGAGAAGCAGAACTAATAGGATATATGTGTACATATTTTCATGGGATTGTTGGGGCTGGCAACTCTGAAACTCACAGGACAGGCCAGCGGGCTGGAAACTGAGGTAAGAGTTGATATTGTGGTCTTAAGTCCAAAGTCTGTAGGGCAGGCCAGCTGCCTGGAGACTCAAGCAGGATTTCTGAGTTCTAGTGTTGAGGCAGAATTCCTTCCCTACTGGGAAACCTGTTTTTGCTGTTAAGGCCTTTAGCTGATTAAATGAACCCCACCCACATCATAGATGGTAATCGGCTTCACTTAAATTGATTATAGATGTAAATGCCTTCACAGCAACATCTGGATTAGCATTTGACTAAATACCTGGACACCATAGCCTTAGCCCAGGTTGACACATAAAATTTAACCATCACAGGTAGGCACTGCTGTCCCCATTTACCGACGATGAAACGTGAGACTAAGAAGAGGTTAATTAAATACCTTCTTCAGGGTAACACTATTATTTCACGGTTGGGCCAAGCAATCTGACTCAGGAACCCAGCTCTCACCCAAAATGCTGTGCTGTTTGCCAAGAACACAAAGAACCCTGGGGAAGGTGTTTCTTGCTATGAGGTTTAAGAAACTAGGGAATAAGGCCGGGCACGGTGGCTCACGCCTATAATCCTAGTACTCTGGGAGGCTGTCCTAGTACTCTGGGAGGCCGAGGCGGGCGGATTGTTTGAGCTCAGGAGTTCAAAACCAGCCTGAGCAAGAGCGAGACCCCGTCTCTACTAAAAATAGAAAGAAATTAATCAGACAACTAAAAATGTACAGAAAAAATTAGCCGGGCATGGTGGCGCATGCCTGTAGTCCCAGCTACTCGGGAGGCTGAGGCAGTAGGATCGCTTGAGCCCAGGAGTTTGAGATTGCTGTGAGCTAGGCTGACGCCACGGCACTCACTCTAGCCCGGGCAAAAGAGTGAGACTCTGTCTCAAAAGAAAAGAAACTAGGGAATAAATGATGTTACAGTCAGCTGATACACCACAGTGCCCACGAGCAATTTCCAAACTCTTTTGCCCTGTTGGATAAAAATATACAGGGTCAAATGAACTATGTCAAGAGAGAACCCATTTTCTTTTCTCTCTCTCTCTTTTCCCTTGATCATTTCTCCCCTTTAGGCCTTGCATTTCTTCCCCACTTGGCTTGCTTTATTTTCCTTCTCTATTTCTCTCTCTCATTGTTCCCTCCATATCCTTAAAAAAAAAAAAAAAAAAAGTATTTCTTCCTGAAATGAAAATGAAAAGGAAGGGAGAGAAACAGGGGACTTAATAGATGGAACTTGAGCTGCTTCTGATATATGTGGTAGCAATTGTGACTTGATCAGAAAAAAAGGAAGGAAGGGAGGAAAACAAAAAAGGGAGAGAGGGAAAATAGGAAGGAAGGAGGGAGGGAGAGAGAATTGAATCTTAACTTCCTGAAAAAGGCAATCTCTCTCTGAGTTTTTTCGATGGTTTTGCATTTATGAATATTTGGCCTATAAGAGCTATATGTGTTTCAGTTAAGAATGTTCGAGTCAGTAGAGCAGTGGTTCTCAAACTGCTGCACATTAGAATCACCCAGTGGCTATAAAAATGCTGCTTCCCAACTGTCCCCAGACTGTGTAAATCAGCACCTCCAGGGTGGAACCCCAGCACCAGTGCTAGTTAAAACCCTACAGGTGATGCCAAAGAGCAGCCCAGTTTGAGAGCTAGTATTGCAAAATACTGATGCCTGAGACTGGTGCATCGTGATGAAGCGTATGCAGTAGTTGCCTCCGGGGAAGGTAGGGCGGTGAATAAGGACTGGAAGGGACTTGTAGAAACCTGGGTCATTCTATATCTCATTCTGGGTGATTTTTCATTTTATATTTCTTGTATATATTTTATACCCCAATTGGAAAAGTCAAGTAATAATATATACATACATATCCAGGCACACTGATATCTGGTCCCATCTCTGAAGATTCTAATTGTGTGGCCTCAGCATCAATTTGTAAAGCTTCCCAGCTGATTCTGGTGCACAGCCAGGGCTGGGAACCACAGCTCTGGAAGGAGGCTGACTGGTTGCTTTTAGCCAGGCTTTAAGCTAACAGTGCCTTGGCAAAGTCACTGTGGACCGGAGTCTGGTCTCAGCCTTCCATATTTCATCCATTCACAAAAATTGGGCAGGTTAAAGAAGACAGACTCACACAAACCAAACTCACAGCAACTAACTAAATTCAGTAGTCCTGTGCATTAATGTTTTTAAAAGAAATCTCTCAACAGACTAGAAGCATTTGCTTCTGGGAAGAACTAGAAACCCTCTTTAGGTCTTCTTTCCCTGGGTTCTACATTAACAGTTATTAACCTATTGCTAACACATCATATTTTCAAATAGAATGTACAGTTCCTTATCTGCAATTCTGAAATCCTGAAAAGCTATGAAAACTAATTTTTTTAATAAGGTTCACCAAAACATATTTGGCAGTATAACCTGACCAGAACTCATGTAAAGCTAGTTAGACTTTACATATTGCATTTGGTGTGAATAGGCATATGTTTTGCTTTGGAAATAATGAATACATTTGATTACAGAATGCTGCTTTTGTTCCTCACTATGGGTATAACATAATATACAATATTTATAAATCTGACAAATTTAGTTCTCAAACACATCTGGCTCAAAGGTTTTAGGTAAAGGATTGTAGACCTGTAGTTTCTTTGTATTAGTAAATTCCCTGAGGACCAACCCTGATCTAGGGCAATAGCCTAGCCCCAGGGACAGTGCATTTTCTATCTCTTGGCTCGAATTATGCTGACAGGTGATGACATTCATCTCAGCAAGAACCAACTCAGTCCTGTCCCTTATCACATCCCAGTGCCAGGTCACTGAGCCTGGCATGGTGAATCCCTGATAGGTACATGTTGAGGAAATGGAGGAATCTATCATGTGTTGAGTCCTCTAGGTTCCCTCTCAGAGGGTGGCCTTTTCCATTCTCCCTAAATCCTGGGAGCACCATAATCTGATGACATCTGTTTAGCTGTATCTCCAAATTCCGAAAGAATCGGGTTAACAAAGGATATCAGTTATTTGAAGACATTGTTTTAAAGAGTGGATTGATTCCTAAGATAGGAAAAAAAAAACCTATATAACCCAAAATGTAACATTAATACCATTGGCAAGAAACTAATGGTGTTAGCACTATAGTAATAATGGTAACTGTATGTTCTCTCCTCCCTCTCCTGCCTTGTAATTATTAATACATGCATATTTCATCTACCAGTGTTCAGGAGACTTTTAGAATCAAGAAGCCTCTCTTCATCCTGTTTTCAGGGTTCAGAAAAAAAAATTCCCAGGTGTTCTTTTGGTGTTCGGGTTCTCTAATCCTAAAAGCCACATGGGTCTAGTGAGCTGGGATCAGGAAAAGACTGAGCACTGAGGTTCTCTCCACCCTCACCAGTGGAACTTGGCTCTGAGGGATTTTCAGGATCTAGGGCTATTGGCCCCTTGGTGGATGGATCACTCCATCCATTTTTTCTTCTCTAGATCTGTGCTGTTCAACAAAACATTCTGCAATAAGGAAATGGTTTATATCGGTACTGACCAATACAGACATCACTAGCCATATATTGCTATTGAACACTGGAAATGTGGCTAGTATAACTGAGATACTAAATTTTTAATTGTATTAATTTTGATTTTGATTTTAATAGTACGCATGGCGAATGGCTACTGAATTGGACAGCAGAGGCCTAGCTCTGGGCTACAGGCTCTTTTCATTCTGACGTAAATGGCTGGGCATTCTATGACTACCCAGAGAAGATCACCAAATTCTACCTTAAAATATGGGATGAAGTAATTCTAGGCAGAAAAAGAACAAATAAAGCAAAACAAACACAAAAACCAAAGCATGAAGTGCTAAAGCAGCTGGCACATTCAGAGAACTGTATCTGGTCGTGTATGGCTAGATATTAGTGTTGGTTGGATGGGATATAATGGCAAAGTGGTAGGAAGTGAATTTTCTGAGAAGCAATGTCATAAAGAATCTCATAAGCCATGACAAGAAGGTTGTACTTTACCCCCTAAGGATGCATGTATCAAAGGGTATGATAAATGGTCTGGTATCAAAATCCACTCAGCATTTAAACCTTTCAGCCTGAAAGGCCAGGGGTAAACTCCTCCAGGGTGTTTAAGATGCTTTTACAGTGCCAGCTGCTGTTCTGAAGTTAAAAACTCTGACAAGTGGTTATCTGTGCCACCTGGAAGTGTCTCCAGTTCTTGGCACCTCCGAAAGCTACTTCCTGCACACCAGAAGCATAGTTTGGCATGGAATGTCCTCCTGAAGTTGAACTGGAAAGAAATTTCTTACTGTGCTTTCTGCAAATGGCTACTTCGTAGTACTGGGAGCCAGGGAATAGTCCTCTCAGGGACCTGGGTTCAGGGGCACCCTTCCACCCCTCCAGGCACCTGCCAGCAACTGACAGGTGTGTATGTGTGTGCAAGGGGAGTCACGATCATAATCCCTTAGATAACTAGAGACAGGATTTAAATTTAGGTGAAGGGTCCAGCAGTCCTCCTCTAATAATTTCCAAGGGTCTCTTTCCAAGGGTCCAGCAGTCCTCCTCTAATAATTTCCAAGGTCTCTTTCCAAAAGAGACCTATACCTACTCCGGTGGTTTCCCCCCCAAGTAATAAGTTGAGCTATTTGGAGGAAAAGTCTGTACCATGGGTTTTTCCTATACTAAAATTTTAAAAGTAATTCAGAACATTGATTTTCATGGACCTAAGACATACTAAAATAAATTGAGCCAAGAATTTAACCTTTCACTTAGCAAAAAAAAAAAATTCATTTGAAAAATGGGAAGACTTTGCAAAGATTGTCGTAATCCATGTATTTTCTTTATTAAAAAAGAAGATACTTATGTGCTATTGAGAGTTTTCCTGTTTCTTCTGAATCTCCGATTCTGCGAGTTTTGTTGGTAAAATAGTCACACATTTGGCTCTTAGAAAAACTGTGTGATTAGTAGACTTCCTTAGACGCATGGTAACTTGGGCCATCTTACACTCTTAGTACTGATTTTCAGGGGAAACACAAAGAAAATAAATCTGTCGCATTATTAAATTTGTGCTCTTGACGCCTACAGTTGTTCCTCCTGTAACAACTGGGGGTTCAACTGTCAGCTTGACAACTTGTAAAGCTCCTTATCATAGAGAGCAAGAAAAATCAATGCCGAATTACCTCAGGAATATTATTGATGACCTAAATGTCATTTTCTGTTTTTATTACTTTTTATTGTATTTAGCTTGTAATTCAAACCACTTTCTAATTAATTTGGTTTGGCTCAGTTGGAAATAGGAAAAGCTAACTATCTAATAGGTGACACATGTCGCAGAGAAACCTTACAACATCCCCATTTCCCCAAGATCAATCAACCATGAAATAACTTACCAAACTTTTGTTTTTCTAGCAAATTCTTAAGAAATACAATAAAATTAAATTTGTCTACTCCAAAGAAATGGGAAGAAGCATGAATGAGCAAAAATGACCCGAAAGCCCAGTTTTATCTAGCTATAATCTCTCTTCTAGTTGTTAAAATATCCCGAAGCACTCGATCATGTTGCATTTTAATTTCAAAGCCATGTGTTGTATTAGCAAAGTGCACATGTTCCTGATTTGAACTATGAGTTCCCCGGCTGTTAAGCAGAATTCTCGGCTGGCAAGGACAAGGTCTCCAGGAGGTCAGAGGCTTAGAGCCTACATCTTGGTTAGATCTTACCCGTGTAGAAACCAGAAGCCTGGGTCAGGCAGCAGTGCCTATGACAGGCCCTGATTAGATTAGGCCTACATTTATCAACTACACAGAGAGTACACTTAACCTTTCAACTCAACAGTTTTGATGTTTCTTTATTTTAAAACAAAAAGGTGAATGTTATTCTGCTAAAGTCTTGGTCCAATAGCATTGAAGTGTAACAGGCAGCTTTTTCTAATTTTATCTACTACCAGGTTTACACGGGGAGGATATATAAGATACATCCTAAGAGCATTTTATCTGTTTTCTAAATTTATAAGTATTATATATTTATTGATAGTTATAGAAACTACTTCATAATTTTATATTACATTCATTTTTTTCATAACAGTTCAATGTTTTTCTTTGGTTTCTACCCAGAGTTATAGGTTATTAAATATGAAATGCCCGATTTCCTTTAGTACTAAGTTTGTCAGCCGATATCTCTGACATTTCACTTTGACACTTATTGTTTTATTTTTATTGGGAAGATACATCCGCAGTCTTTCAAATGCATGTTTTGGCATATGATTAGCTTTCAAATTTTTTTTTAGAGTAATTTTTGTGAAACCATGGATAAGTCAAAAATTTGTGTTATTTTTGAATATGAGTTCCATCGTGGAACCAATGCAGCGCAGACAGCTGAAATATCAACAAAGTGTTTAGGAAGGAAGTGGCCAGTATGTCGATGGTTTGAGAAGTTCTGTTCTGGTGATTTTAATCTTGAAAATGAGCCATGTGGGCGACCTGAGACCAAGGTGGATAATGGTGAGCTGAAAGATGTAGGGAAAACGAATCCATCTCCACCTACACGTGAATTAGCAGCGAGGTTTGACAATACTACTCCAACAATGTAGGACTATTCGAAACACATCGGCAATTGGATAGATGTGTTCCGCATGAATTAAACAAGCATCTGAAAAGAAATCGTCTCGAAGCTTGCTTTTCTTTGCTGTCACAACATAAAGGTGAGCCATTTCTATACCATATTGTTACATGTGACGAAAAATGGATTCTTTTTGACAATCGCAGACATTTGGCACAATGGTTACATAAAGATGAAGTGCTGAAACACAGTCCAAAACCGAATGTTCATCAAAAAAACCTAATGGTGTTTGGTGGTCCAGAGCTGGTATTATCCACTACAGTTTCATGAAACCTGGTCAGTCGATAACAGCTGCAACCAGTTGGATGAAATGATGAGGATGCTTGGAGCTGAGATTGGTCAACAGAGACAGGCCAATCCTCTTGCAAGACAATGCTTGACCACATGTCGCACAAACAAGGCTACTTAAACTACAGCAGCTGGACTTGGAAACTCTCATCCACTGTATTCACCAGACCTTGCACTAACCACCACATCTTCCAGGCTTTGGACCACTTCTTGCAAGGAAAAATACTCAATTCTCAACAAGCTGTGGAAAACACCTTTCACAATTTCTTTACCACTTGCTCTCTAGGCTTCTTCACTGCTGACATAAACAAGTTACCATTAAAATGGCAAAACTGTGTTGATAGTTTAGGCGCATACTTTGATTAATTGTACAGCTTCTTGTTTAAGATATAATAAACTAGTTTTGATTCAAAATCGGACATTTCCTGTTTAATGACCTAACACTTTATGTATTTGTTCATTCATTTCCACTTAGTAGATTAGAACTATTCTACCAAGTGGTTAATAGATAGGTCTATATCATGAAACGCTGTATGTGGAAGGAGTAATAAACTGCTTTTAAAAATTTGATTTCTTTTTATTCACCCAAGTATTTGGCTTAAATATTACTTTTAAACATTATTTCATGTCTTCACAATGCATTCATTGTTAATTTAGCAAGACATATTAAATAATATAGTTTTAGAATAGGTTTTTGAGTACAGTCGACTCACATTCTCCTGAGGAGTCTATGATCAAGCCTTTTATTGCTAAGCAGTCTTACCCCATAGATTCAGGGTCTACCAAGGACATTCATGTTCCCCTGGATCTCTATGGGATGGACTCTTTGGGCAGTGTGGTGCTGGTGGAACCAAAGCATGGGGAATGGTCCGAATTCACTAGAAGGGACTCGAACCTCCTTGTTCATTCATTTATTATATTGTGTAGTTCCTCACTGAGCATCTACCTTGTTGAGGAGACACTCCCTACCCTCCTGGAACTAACTTTCTAAATTCTGCATCAAAATCCTTGTCCTATGCCAGTACAAGGTCATGTATAACTAAAAAATATTTGTCTTTTTAGTTATGCAATGCCATAGGCTTCAAGTTTACTTAGTAAACTCATCTCATGTGACATTTATAGAATCCTGGCCCAGAATGCAGGTTCGAAGGAAGAAAAGACAGCAAAGAGTCTTTGGGGGAGATAATTCTTTCTCTGAATAAAAGAAAGATAAAATGAGCTCAGCTTAATTATATTAAAAGTGGTTGCCAATCACCCTGACATAGTGATCTCTTTTTTTCCTTATTTAAATGAAATCTAAATCTTAGAGCCATTTTGAACTTTTTCTATAACATGAGGTTGTTTTGCCTATTTGCTTTTATTCAGAAGTAATTTTTAAATTTCCTGTTACATCCGTAAACTTTGAATTTTAAAAACTGCTGCATAAAGTGCTATTTTTATCTTTTTATCTCAGTATTTTTAGTACTGTACTTCTGATCTTGAGATTATATCATCTTAAGGTTATTCTAAATATGATATTTACCAGGAAAAAAAAAAAGCCTGTCAGCAGATATGATCATTATCTTGGTTGTTGATAGGTACTTTTAAAAAAATTTTCAATAGATTTAGGAGTACAAGAGGAGTTTTGTTATGTGGATATATTCTATAGAGGTGAAGTATGGGCTTTTGGTGTACCCTTCACCCGAACAGTGTACATGGCACCCAATAGGTAATTTTTCATCCCTCACCCTCCTTCCACCTTCCGCCCTTCTGAGTCTCCAGTGTCCATTATACTACTCTGTATGACCATGTGTACCCATAGCTTAGCTCCCACTTATAAGTGAGAACGGGCAGTATTTGGTTTTCCATTCCTGAGTTACTTCACTTAAGATAATGGCCTCCAGTTCCATGCAAGTTGCTACAAAAGACATTATTTCATTTTTTTAATGGCTGAGTAGTGCTCCATGTTTTATATATACCACATTTTCTTCATCCACTCATAGGTTGATGGGCATTTAGGTTGATCCCATATCTTTGCAATTGTGAATTGTGCTGCAATAAACATACAAATGCAGGTATCTTTTTGATATAACAACTTCTTTTCCTTTGGGTAGTTACCCAGTAGTGAGATTGCTGGATCGAATGATATGTCTACTTTTAGTTCTTTGAGAAATCTCCATACTGTTTTCTGTAGAGGTTGTACTAATTTACAGTCCCATCAACAGTGTATAAGCATTCCCTTTCCACCACATCCATGCCAACATCTATTGTTTTTTGACTTTTTAATAATGGCCATTCTGTTGGGGTAAGGTGGTATCTCATTGTGGTTTTAATTTGCATTTCCCCGATGATTAATGATATTGAGCATTTTTTTTTTTTTTGGCCATTTGTATATCTTCTTTTGAAAAGTGTCTGTTCATGTCGTTTAGTCACTTTTTAATGGGGTTACTTGGTTTTTTCTTGCTGAGTTGTCTGAATTCCTTGTAGATTCTGGACATTAGTTCTTTGTTGGATGCATAGTTTGCAAATATTTTTTCCCATTCTGTAGATTGTTTGTTGATTATTTCTTTTGCTATGCAGAAGCTTTTCAGTTTAATTAACTCACATTTATTTTTGTTTTTGTTTTTGTTGCATTTGCTTTTGGGATCCTAGTCATAAATCTTTGCCTAGACCAATGTCCAAAAGAGTTTTTCTCTAGGTTTTCTTCTAGAGTTTTTGTGGTTTCAGGTCTTATATTTAAGTCTTTAATCCATCTTGCATTAGTTTTCATATGTGCTGAAAGATAGTGTATTTAATCTGTCCATCAGTAGCATTTACTGAACCCTGTGAATAGAATTAAAATATTTTCATAATTGTGGCCAAATTAGTTATAGGGAAAAAAGAAATATATGTGTTTAAATAATTTTTATGATTTTTGCAGTTTCTAAATAAATCCCTGCACCTTTACAACCTACTAAACTCACTTCTTCATTTTAGGTCACCTTATGTGGACATATCTTTTTAGAGCTACTCTTTGCTGATTTTTGGATCTGAAAAAAAATGGTCCATTCCCCATTCCCTCCTGCCCCCTGTTTCTGGGAAACCTATTTGATATTTAAAGATTGCCAGCTTTCTAGCTTTCAAGACCACACACAACCATCTAATCAACATTCAGAAGACATTTATTGAGCACCTATGGTACACCAGGCTCTGTTCTAGACATTAAGTCTACATCCCAAAGTGTTTAAAGGTAATTGAAAGGTATGGCTGATGACCTAATTATAATAATTGTACTGAGGAGTTAGCATTAGAATTGGAAGCCTCTGAAATGCTCGAATGATCCCATCTAGGTCTTCACTTGCTTGATTTCGGAATGTTTCAGCCCCTTGTGGAGAGAATGCAATGTTCAGCATGCTCAGAAATGTAATTCTGAATATCCAATACTAAGTTACAAAGTTACTGGCTTGGACTGATTACAAGACCTCTATCACCCTTCAGGGTTGTTGGTTTCATCACAATCAGCTTTTTCCTGCCTTTCATCCACTGCCATTAGGAAGTGCTGAAGGTACTGACCCCCCGAGATGTCTCAGATTGGGGGCACAGGAAGTCAGGAAAAGGATGAGAGAGACATAGAAGGCAGCCCAAGAAAGTAGAGAGAAGGGTAGAGGTTCTGTGTTCCTAATATTTAATTGAGTCTGAAACTCCTTTTTATGGTTACTTATACTTTTATCCTCTGCTACCAATTTTTCCTTCTGTTTTGGCTTTAATCTAAAATATTTTAATAAGGCTCCTTTCCACATTCATATCCTCTGAAATTGTTACATTTGTTTCCTTGTACTTAAACCAGAAAAACAAAGCCTATAAAACTTGATCGTGAAGTGTTTCTTAGAATTAATCAATAACACCTTGAGGTTTTCCAGTTAATTTGTATGTATTTATCTTGGAATATAGTGCACATCTCTCTAGCATGCAATTTTGTAGTTGTTTGAATGTTGGCAGGTTTTAGGGGTGGGAAGGAAGAATGTTGTATTTTTTAGCTATAGTGATTCACATTGTAAATGGTGTACACTGTATTCTGTCCTCCATTTGATTTACTGCATATGGAATCAACTCACTCTTAAGTACACCCTACAATTTTAGTGGTTTACAAAACCAATAAAAATATAAAATGCTGAAATAAATATTTAAGATTCCTTTTCTGCATTGCACTAAAGATATGATGAAAATAAATTTTAAAAGAAAGTATTTGCACTTGAGGAATTCAGGTAAAAGTCATGAAGCTATAATTAAAAACAGAGTTGTAGGGGCCGAGAACGATTGGGGGAGATGATTAAATTTTACTATTTGTCTTATTGTTATCTTATATTCATTTACACAAAGCCAGTCTTGATAAACTATAAAAGACACCACATGTTGTCATTTTAAAATAAAGTTTTATATTTAAATTTGGCGTGGCTGCTATGTGGCTGTACACCACCACTCCCCACGTCAGAATCCTTCTCAACACAGGGCTGTGAGGAAAGCACTACTAAACGATTAGAGTTCCCCAGTGAACCTATTTGCTTTCTAATTTTTAGATGCATCTCCAGCCTTACGCCTCCTTCATTGACCCTCTGCTCTATCTGGGACAGTTGTCTTATTCTCTTACAAACCTGCCAGTTTTCTTCACCAAAGGTCATCTCACAGCCCAGCCTCTACCTAAGTCCAAGTTTTCTCTTCGATGTTCAAATCTCACTGTCTATAGAAAGCCTTTCCTGGAGACTACAACCCCAAAGGGAGAGCTCAGTGGTTCCCAAACCTGGCTGCACATCAGAATTAATGGAGACGCTTATTTAAAATACAGCTTTCTGAGCTTCCCCCAGACCTACTAAATCAGACTATGCATTTTATCCAGCTCCCTAGCTGATTCTTATACAACGGCTTGGCATTCTCCACTGATGTTTTGGGAACCACTGGTATGACGGAAAGAATCTGTAATTCTGGAGTCTGTCAGACATGAATTCAAATCTTGACACAGGCACCAGACCAGATTACCAAACTTCTCTGGGCCTCAGATACTGCAAAATTGCAGTCTCCTTCCTAAAGATTATTTTTTTCAGAGACAGGGTCTCACTCTGTTGGCCAGGGTGGAGTGCAGTGGCGTGATCATAGCTCACTGCAGCCTCAGATTCCTGGGCTCAAGCAATCCTCCCGCCTCAGCCTCCCAATTAGTTGGGACTATAGGGGCACACTGTCTTTCCCAAAGACTTTTTAGGGAAAGAATGCAACGTAAGTTTAAGAAATCACCCAAATAAGTTGGTGCATCAGTGAATATAGTCTTCTGTAGATAGTCCAGTGAAACAGACTGCTTTCCTGAGTGGTGTGTGGTAACCAGTCTCATGTTGTGGTTGCACCAAATACCTCTTTCCAATTTCCCCTTCCCTCTCTTTCTGAGTTCAAATGAGTTTTCTGCTCTTGATCCAGAACTCCCACAGTCATTTGTGTTTAGAATGATTCCAAAGGGAGAGTGAGTCTCAATTTCCTGTACACTGAAGCACCCCATCATATGGTGGATAAAGATATAGATCCTGAGACTATTTAGATATTTAAGCAGATTTCAGAGCCATTTAAAGAGGATATCCCTTTTTGTCATTCAGGAAAAAAGAATGGTAGAGTCTTAGAACTAGAAGGGACCTCAGAAACTATCTCATTCAGCCCTGTGACTGAGTCCCAGTGACTTTATGCCAGAAAATCTCATTCGCTCACCAAGATCAGTTGGGAAACCTACTTGAAATAAGACATGTGCAAACCAAAACTGTAAAACATTTTAAATTGCTTTAAACTGATCATTTAACCAATGGCTGCAATCTATTATAGTATAATTGAATTAGCTAGTATAGTTAGACTCCTATTAGACAGGTGGTTCCTTTACAAACTACCATATTTAGACACACACCTGTACCCCCACCTTCTCTTGACAGCTTTTGGAAAGGAATCCCTCCCCATGGGTTGATTTGACTATCATCAGTGAACAACCTTGAAGACTCAGATAAATTAAAGGGTTAGGATTAACCTCATTTGCTAAAACAAAAAGTAAAATGTATTTGTTATTTATTAAGTACTTGTTATGAGATGGGTTCTGGACCAGTGATTTTATATTCATTAATTCTGTGCATATCTCTTATTAATTCTTATAACTGTCCTGTGGCGTAGATACTGTTATTTCTATTTTACTCATAAGAGAACTGAGGCCTGCTCAAGGTCAGAGAACTAGTGTGGCCAAGCTAGGAATTTAAGTTTAACTCCAAGCGTGTTTAATAGCAAAGAATGACATTAGACCATGATTTAGATTGAAGTTTCTAAACTTTCGAATTAAATATTAATTTAAGCTGTGAACTTTCTCCCTGTATAACTTTGTACATATGCGTAATTTTGCTTATACTTTCAGAAGGTCCAAAGGCTCCCTGAATCCCAGGATATCGCCAATGAGTACGCACCTCTAGATTTAGCTTGACAGTGAAAATTGTTAAATGATTGTAAATAAATTCTTCAGGTACCTCACATGTTGAGTTTAGCACTACAGACGGGAATAGGAAGGAATAACTAGTAAATTTGGCACATGTATTCCCTTGCACTTCAGTGTATGTTGCAACTGGGAGTTCAAGTTCTTTTTGAATGGGCAGAGATACCATTTTTTTGGATTTTTTTTTTTTCTTGTTTGAAAAATCACACTCTAGGACTCATTTGCTTGTAGTTATAAGAATAATACAAAGATATGGAATCAACCTAAGTGCCCATCAACTGAGGAGTAGATAAAGAAAATGTGATACACACATACACACACACACACATACACACACACCATGGAGTACTACTCAGCCATAAAAAGGAATGAAATACCATCTTTTGCAGCAACTTGAATGGAACTGGAGACCGTTATCCTAATAGAAGTATCTCAGAAATAGAAAAACAAATGCCACATGTTCTCACTTATAAGTGGGAGCTAAACGATGGGTATATATGATCACACAAAGTGAAATAATGGACATCAGAAACTAAGAAGGGGGCAGGGTGGGAGGAGTGGGAGGGTCAAAAACTACCTGTCGGGTACAGTGTACACTATTTGAGCAGCAGGTACACTAATTTCATCGCTATGCAATTCATCCATGTAACAAAAAACACTTGTACCTCCTAAATCTTCTGAAATAGAAATTAATTTAAAAAAAAATAAGAAAAGTAATAAAATTTAAAAATATTAGGGCTAAGTGAGACCTTAGAGATTGTCTAAAGATACAACCTTTTCATAACAGATGAGGAAAAGGGGCCTGAAAGTTTTTATGATTTACCAAAGGTCACACAGCCAATTATACTCAGGGTCAGGCCTGGAGTCCAGGACTTCAGATTCTAATTTCAGTCCTCTTCCTACCCCATGGAACTAACCATCAGTTCATGACATGCACATCCAAGGAAATGATAGGTATCCATTTTGCATCTTGAGTACATTCCTTTCCAAGTGACTGAAACATGTTCTTGCTCCTTTGAAAATAAAAGAATAACAAGATATTTAGCACAGACATTCATTTCAGCCCTATAAAGGTTCAGATAGGAGCTAGAGTACACATACATTCAAGAATATGGCACAGAGACCAGGAGCCATGATGTGGCAAAGAGACTGGAAATACTGGCTTGTTGGACAGAGCTATTAATATATTCTGGATTATCATAAGCTCAATCAATGGTCTTTACTCAGATCAGTTACTCATTTGCTTCTCTAGTCATCCACAAGTATTTATTGGGCACCCAGACTGTGTGCCAGGCCCTATGCTTGGCCCTAGGAACACAGAGACACATAAGATCCAGTCCTTTTACATTGTATTAGCAGGTTATTGGCCAGTGTACAGTTTTTCCTTCAACAAAGATTCCTTCCCTAGAAGTAGTCATGGACCATAACCAGACTAGTTAAGAGATAGGATCCTGTTTTCTTTCATGAGGTCAGTAATTACCAGCCCTGGCTTTTCAAGCATATCCCCAGTTATCTTAATGGATAATGAAAAATCCTCAAAATAATTCTCATCCCCTATAATTTATAAACTAAATTATGATAAAATGATAAACACCACTGTAAAAAGTCAATAGGATGGCAAAAACAAACTGCAAGGAGGAGATGTAACTGCTCCCACAGGCAGGGGGTTATTCTGTTACATCAGCAAGAAAATGTTATGATGCAGCAGCCATTAACATTTTATGAGAAAATGAGTGAAAACTACATTTTCATACTGCCAGTTCACTCCTAGTAAATCATCACCTTCTAAATTAACAAGAAATTCAGAATTTTTGTTCTTGCTTTGAAATGATTCCATACTAAGCTATGAAACGGTGATGGCACTTTGAGATTTTGAATTTTTATGATATTTTATGTTGCAAGCAACTCTTTTAAGCTGGGAGAGAAAGAGAGCTCACAAGCAAGCACATTTGAATGTGTATTGATATGAACTAATGCATACAGAAAGAGTTTTTCATCGGGGATTTCTGAATGCATTATAATGCAAATTACATTTTTAAACTGGCCAAACTATTGATGGCTTTATTGAATGAAATAATTTATTACAGAAGTATTTTAGTCAGATGACATTTCATCATCAAATAACAGTAAACACAATAGCCGTTTCCCATAAGACTGTCTCTTGAGCCAAGGGCTTAAAAAAGAAAATAAAACTTGCCTTGTTCCAAACATAGCATTGTACTAAACATTTGTTTATTACACTAAAGAAAAAGAGAGTTCTGCCAGCCAGACATGGTGGACCGGAAAAACATGCCATTGTGTCAGATCATCCCAAGAAATCTCCATTTTTCCCTCCTTTCCTAATAATGTTTGACAAGTGGAGATGAATTTTTAAAATCCAAGTCTCTTTTATGCCATTCATTGGGATAATACTATAAAATCTCTCCTCGGGTACTCAGAGTATTACAACATCAATGACCTGTCAGCAGCTGCGTACAGTTTTTCTTTTTAAGACTGTGTAAAGCTATGGTTAAGTTCTAATTTTCTAAAATAGGTTTAAGTATGGGGAGAGCCAAAATTAGGTGCACTTTTCTTTCTAGAAATCAGACCACAAATTGTACATTGTGCTTACAAAGATGATTAAGGCGGTCCAGCCGCACACCAGCAGTTCGGCAGATTAATTGGAGCATGCAGATTTGTGTAAAAACATATGTTGGGATTGGGGAAGTCTTTTTTTTTAATGCTGTTTAAAAGTTTTTTTGTAAGTTCCTGTGTATAATTTTCACATTACCTAATTCTCTATTAAAAGTCTGATATTAAACTCATATATGCCAGGGGCCCAATATTTAAACATTTTATCAAAATAGGAACATCTTATTGGTACCTTTCTCCCAAGTTAGTTGATAGCAAGCTTTTTCATTTAGTAAATCTCAAAGTGTTCATTATTTTTAAATTGTTGCATGATGAAACCAGAACTGCTTGTTTGAACAAGATGTAGATTTAGGATCCAAACAGCTGGAGCCTCGGAACCCTGATACATATGAGCATGTATGAACACTTGGGAGATATAAGTTGAAATCTGAAAAAGAAATGGATTTAAAAAATCACTCTCATAGGGTTATAGGAGATCTGAGATAAAGTATGCAAAATGCCTGTCAGAGTGCCTGGCATTTAGTGGGGGGCTCAGTAAAGAATGGGGAGTAGTGGAAGGTTATGTCATTGGAGGAAGATCATTGGTAGCCATGTGGGGGTGGTGAGCTTGGACAGCTAGGCAGTTAGGACAGTTATTTCTGGAAGAAAGAAAAAGAAAAGAAATCAGTCTAGCAAGCAATAATTTCTTAAAGCAATTGTAAAGGAACACATTTAAATCCCTTGCCATACACAGAGAATGCAATTTGGACAACATAAAAGTTAAAAAGGTGCAATAATCACTGGTCTTTGTGCCCTTGTTTACTTAAGAATCTATCTGCTCAAAATTCTCCTGTTGCCCTTATTGTATTTGCTTTGCAGCAGTAAAGAATAATCTATCTCATTCTGTGGATAAAAATCTCCACTCCTTCACCAAGATTTTTTGTTGTTGGAATTTAGTTGGCTCTTATATTCAATAATGCTTAAACATTGAGTTATCCAGTCTCACCTCTTTCCCTTTGGCTCTGTTTGCTAAGTAAATTCCCTGTGTCTTTCTTGATTTCTTCATGTGCTTGATATTTCTCCTCCGTTCGCTACTTTTTTCCTTCGGTACCATGAACATAATTGTTGCACCATGGGGACTCTTGCTACAAATAGGCTAGAGTTCCTGTAGATGCCACTTTGAGACAACTCCTCTGTTGATTTTGTGATACTGCCTGTGTGTGACTTTTCCCTGCCCGAGTGCAACTGTCAAGTACTCTTAAGAGGTGCCTAGTTTTGGCTGTGAGGAGATGGGTTATCTTCCTGAATGATCGATGAGGTTGATTTCGAATGTCAGAGTGCCGCTGTTATAAAGGTTTTGTTTAAATGTACAGATTTCACCAGAAAGGGCCACCGTGGTTCTTACTTTTGTGCATTTCTGAGATTGGGGTGAATGATTGGCATTTACATGGAGGAAGTTACAGGCTGTTAAGCCAGCCAGGGAAAATATTCATAAGTCAATCACAAGACAGTATAGACTTGGGTTCTCATCATAATAAAGTCATAAATTTAATAATTTACCAAAAGCACTGAGCAATGATGACAACAAATTTTAATAATCTGTCTTGAGCTTTTCTGGGCTTTGCTATTAACCAAAGAGTCGGGCAGGCCACATACTTTGACCCACCAGGCCTTGGTTATTCATTTGAAAAGAAGTGAGATGATCACTGATGTTCTGGGATCACATGACTTAACTAACCCAGGGAGTTGGGTAGTCATGAATTGAAGCCCAGGACATCCAGGAGGTAAATGCAGAGGCCTCTACAAGTACAGGTTACACCGATACACACATTGACATATACGCCTTAGTTCAAAGAAGAGCCGCTGATCATAGCCTGCGCCGGTGATTGGACTGGGGACTTTTGTACACATTGCAACTGGAAAACTTATTCTCCAGTGACCCATGGAGAAACCATTCCCGTTACCTTGTGCAGATAACTAATTGGAAGTTGTGTACCTCTCAGGAGTTCAAATACTTTTTACAGAAAGAATTGGTAGTTAAGCCATAACTCTTGAACCCAAGATTTATTGTAACTGAGAAACTGCTTGCCCGAAGTTCAATTTACCCCTCTGTTTGTTATGACTTGTTAGTTTGACACACAGCATACCATAAAAACAGCTAAACCCACACTGCCCAAAACGGTGGCAAAGACACCTACCCATAAGAGACCTTTCAGAATATTGGCCAGTATTTTAATAATGCTGCCTAAAACCTCACTAAATTGAGATCAGCAAGAAACACTAAATGTGGAGCATAACCCATTGTGATATAATATGAAGCTAGTTTATCCTGACTTTCCACAGGTTTCCAGAGTTAAACACTGACAGTGTTCATAAAATGAGAGAAAATGAAAGTGAAGCAAATGAGGAATATTTAGAATAAGTAAGCATGCATGTGCTTAATGTAAAGTTGATTTCACTTTTAATGAGAGTTCAGGGCAACAAAGCTGAAAATACATACTTTGAAGGTAACTTTTTATTTCCTTTAGATGAAATCTTCTCAATCCTGTGAATTTATAACACTGTTTTAATAGTGAATGACTGGTACAAACTGGGTTATGTTCTTTATCTTCTTATAAAGAATTCTACCTACCTTTTCTTATTTAAAAAATTATAATATTTCTGAAATTTTCTAGATCTGTAGATTTTTATGTTGTAATCATTTGTCTGCTGTTGTATAATATTCTTCCCCACCCCCACCCATGGACACATCTCATCGTGATAATCTCTTGTTTTTATTCTATCAATATTACACAGTCTTTTTATCCTGTGTCCTTATGATGGGGTCTGTGAACACATCTTCCATAAGGTCAACTGTTTTATGATACACAAGATTGTATTAGAGCCCAGTGTATAGGCCATATCGAGTGCTGCTCATCACACACCTAACCTGCTGTCATTCTCCTTCGGCTGTATCTCCTTCTATCTCCGTTCTTTTCTTCTCCAGCAAACACCTTGAGAGAGTCCCCTGTACTCAGGTCTCTGCCTCCTCCTGCTCCTGCAGTCTCTCTCCACCCTCTGTCACTGGGCTGTAATTCCTCCTGCAGAACCTCCTGGTTGTCAGACCCAGCAGAGGTGTCTTGCTCCGGGCCGTGTTTGATCACTCTCTCTTTGACACTGTAAACCCCACTCTTGACTTCCGTGATCCCACTCTTTCCAGGTTCTCCCTCCACTCTGTCGAGGTCACTCAGGCTGCACTTTTCTTTGCTGTTTCCCCTTCCTCCGTCTGCCCCTTGCATGCTTGGCCCCAAGCTGCCATCCTCACAGCCCCCTCGATCTTTACTCCCCCGAGAGACTTGCCTACACACCTGTCTTCAACATGATTTCCAAATGTGTGTCATCAAGTTAGATCTTTTCCTGGAGTTCCAGATTTATTCTTTTAATTGCCTACTGCACTGATTTTCACACTAGGGAAGCCCTGAAGTGCCAAACACAGATGCCTCTATTCATTTCCCTTGCCTGGTCCTTACCCTTTCATCCTTCTCCATCTCATATTCTCCTTCTCATCCTTCAAAATCAAACAAAAATTTCACCTCTTTAGTGAAACCCCTCCCCAAATGTCACTTCTCCAGCCCCATCACCACCACTGAAACGTGGTAGCCTTTCAAACATTACAGTGCAATAATTAGTAGCCATAGCTTCATGCGCTTAACCCACATTTTCACTTGCATTAGCAAGGAGGCTACACTATTAAGAATGAGGCAAAGAGAGAAGGACCACTTTTCTGTCATTCCAATGCAAATATTGTTACCTTCTAACCACTTTACCCTCTGACCCCTTTAAAATCAACAGTCACTTGTATATCATTTAGAACGTTATTCGGTCTTTCATTATTTGAATATCCTGTCTCTCATTGTACCTAGAACTATGTTAAGATTATAGCAAATGCCTTGACTCCTCAAGATCTATTTGGTTAACTAATATTTAAATTAGATGAAATGTTCTTATAGCACTATTGTGATCATACAGATAATTATACACCTTATTTATTCTGAAACAATTAGATTGTAATTGTACTAGAGAGGTAGTCTGTTCTGTCACTTCTAAGGACTAATTTCTATTTCTTTGAAAAATGTTACAGGTTCTTTTAATTTCATTCCCAGTATATGGGAATCATAGCAAAAGACCAAACACTAGGTAACATGTGTTTATATTCTTTAAAAACCAGATGAGTAGTCTGAACTCAAACATGATTTTTAAAAATTTTTTAAAACTCTAATTAGTACATTCTGACAAATAAAAATTAATATTGCCTTCCAATGTTTTAAGATACCTGACAAAAGCCCATTTTATAAGATTTATGGTTTTGTCTGTGGGTACAAAGTGAGAAATAATTTGTCAGAAGGCGATGACATCAGAATGTAAAATATCTCAGTTAGTTTCAAAACAAAATTATTAAATATATTTTACTAATGTTTAGTAATTACATCAAATTTGTAGCATTTAAACATTCTCTGAATAATAATGAATTTTTAATCTCTATATATGCGATAAGATGCAAAAAATAAGAACTCACTTTTATTCTAACTCAAGTAGAAGAGCAATAAATGTAATAGGGAGTATAGGGTAAGATGGTTCAACAGAACTTTCCAGGGTTTCTCAGTCAGCACTGGATGAGGAATCCTAACCTTGCCAGTAAGTCTCTGGCAAGACACTTGTAATACTTAGCTTCCCTAAATACTTCATCCTCCTAAATAACGTATTAGCATTTTCTAAAAAGCACAAAGCACTGCACAGTGTAAATTGGTGCTATTTTCTCATGTCTGGAAATAAAGGAAAATACCATTACAGCTTAGTTGGTCATTAATCCAGATCTCTCCCCCTTTCAGCCTTATCTAGATTAGTAAAACAAAAGTCTGCTTTTTCCCATGTTTTCCAAAATATAAAGAAAGAAGAGTCTGAGATGTAAGCTCTAGACTGACTGTCCAAAGTACCTCAATTCCCTGGATAATTACTCTCATTTAACTTTGGGTAATTTATGTGCATTTGCAAGTTGAGAAGTTCCAAAATTGTAAACCATTTTCTTGAGCTAATTATGTTCAATGCTTTAGAACAAATAAATATAGAAGCATTCTAAATAAAGTTTAATGAGATTATGGTAAGCACTTTGAAAAAAGAAGGTAGGTATTGAGGAAATATGTATTTTAAATCTTGTGCAACCTTTTTAGTTTTTCAAGATGTGTATTTTTTAAAAATGAATGGGGGAGGGGAGGATGGGGAGAAGTTGGTCAACCAGTACAAAGTTACAATGGGATAGGAAGATGTTCTGGTGTTCTGTTGCACAGTACGGTGACTGTGATTAACAGTAAGATATTATATATTATAAAATAGCTGGAAGAGAGGTTTAAGAATGTTCTTGTCACAAAGAAATGATAAATGCATGCAGTGATACATATGCTAACTATTCTGATTTGATCATTATATAGCATATACATATATTGAAACATCAAATTATACCCCATGAATATGTACAATTACAATGTGTCAATTAAAAAAAAGTAGTTGGGGCAGGTCATGGTGGCTCATTCCTGTAATCCCAGTGTTTTGGGAGGTGGAGGTGGGAGGATTATTTGAGGCTAGGAGTTCAAGACCAGCATAGGCAACATCACAAGACCCCATCTCTACAAAAAAGTTTTAAAAAATTAGCCAGGCATGGTGGTGTGCGCCTCTAGTCCTAGCTACTCAGGAGGCTAAAGCGGAGGATTGCTTCAGCCCATGAATTTGAGGCTACAGTGACCTATGATCGCGCCACTGCATTCTAGGTGACAGAGCAAAAAACCCTGTCTCTTGAAAAAAAGAGTAGCCAGGCACAGTGGCTTGTGCCTGTGGTCCCGGCCACTCAGAAGGCTGAGCTGGGAGGATCACATGAAGCCAGGAGTTCAAGGCCAGCCTGAGCAACATACCAAGACCCCGTCTCTAAAAAAAATAATAATTTTTTAAAAAGTAAATAGTGAAGGTAAGCAAAATGAAGACACAGAATGAGAACTTTTTACTGTTACAACATTTCAAACTATGCATTTTATACCTGCTGAATAAGCAACATTAATACTACAAATTAAATGAAATTCAATAGTAGAACAAGCCCCTTATGTTACCCATCTCTTAATTAAATTAAGATGAAATTTGAATATCACACTGTAAGTCTAAAATTATGCCTTGCCCGTGATGTCCTTCCTCCTCATGAAAGTTATTATTTCCGTCCTCTTCTGAAATGTGTGTTCTCATGCTGGAAAGTTTGGGAACAGTAACTGACCATCTGAAGGCATTATGGTTCAGATCCTTCAAAATCGACATAGGGATTGTTAGTCCTACCAAAGACAGACCCAGTCTAGAACCAGTGTGTAATATTGCATAAGATAAAAGAATTCTTCTTTCCAATGGTGACTGTTGATCTGTTTCAGTAAAACTAATGCTTGGTCCATAAATAAGCCTAAAGGGTGTTATAAATGTCGGGAGCTCTGGGTGATTGATCTGTGCCGGGTCTATCATGAAAACAGACAGAAGGCACAAAGGTTACTTCCCTGTGGAAATTGTGGTGGTAAATTGCCATATGTGTCCCCGTTACGGTCCTAGCTGATCTGATTGTGGATGTAACAACTGTACAGACTGGACTTTTGGTCTCTTGAGATCTTCGGGGTCTCTCTATGAAGTCGAAATAAAATGGCACCTTGCTCCTCGGCCTCAAGCACAGACTTCGGCAGGGGATTGAACCGTTGCCAGCAATCTTTCCCTGCCCTAAACTCGTGTTTCTCAGAGTCATCACCACTGAGAAGTACAGCTTTAGAAGTGGGTTTGTGTTAACCTAAAAGGTAAAGAAGACGTGCCAGTGCTGCCATATTATACGCCCCAAAGACTGAGATGACCAATATAAATGAAAAGGGAAAAGTCCCAGGCCCATTTTCCTATACGAATATCCCAGCAAATTCCCTGAGAGAAAAAATATTAAAAGGGAAAAGCAATAACTTTAACTTTTCACTGACTGTGCCAGTCAACACCAGCGGCTCTCCTGCTTGGGGAAATAAGAAAGCTAATCAGTAAACAAAGGCAAATGATTAAGTAAAGCAAATAATAGTAGTTTTTCAGATTATGAGCGCATCCTATGTATGCCATAAGGGTCATGATTCAGATGAGACCTACACAACACAGCTATGCAAAGACGCTGCATAACTTTTCTCCCTGCCATTCAGCTATTCAGCAAATATTTATTCAATGTCTGCTATGTGCCAGGTAATAATGAAGTAGACAGGATACTTGCCTACATACAGCATACTGTCTACTGCAGGAAATCAACATTAAACAAACACAAATATGTAATTATAACATCTTTTAAACTTATAGTTTGGCAATGAGAGACCAGTCATTTTGTCATTTCATCTCTGAATTCCTTAGAATCATAAAGCCCATAAATCTAAATAAAATCCATAAATCCAGATAGGTTTTAATATAGCATATATCTGTAGAGGCATAAATATCTTATTAAAAAATAAATGGCAAACCTAGTAATTGTTTATGCAAGGCATAATATTAGGAGTATTTGTAATTTAATATCTAGTTTTGAGTAAGTGTTTGTACTTAACCAGTTGTCATAAGTAGTTGGTCATATTTATCTTCCTGTTTCCTTCAACAAATATTTCTTTAAAAAGTACCAATGGATGTATTTTTACAATGGCTGTTTCTATAATGGAGTTGGGTGGGGTTTTCTCTGTCTTTGGCGTTAAATTTTACTAGTCCGACAAGGACTTTGGCTACATCAACAACTTTACAAAAGTAGGGTCTTTTGTAAGCATGAGGCACTCACAGAATACTTCAAATATCATCTTGCATTGGCCTTAGCCTGGCCTGTTAGTTCAAGCCCTAAAAATAAACACCTATTAATCAGCTAATGGCAACATGGGTGGACCAGCTCTCTGACTGCAAGGACCTCAGTCTAACCTCATTCAATAGCTTGTCTTATGTCACCCAGGATGAGGCAGTTTGCAGCCGGGAATGCCTCTAAAAGAAAAAACAGTCACGAGCTTAACTAAATGTTTAAAATAACCTTCGTAACTCCTCTCCACATTGACAGATTGCTTTCAACTCGGTGAAATCAAACCACAGCACCAGCCCCAGTGGCTTTGTGGGACCATCTTAGAGCCACAGAGATTGTAAAGTAAAACTGCAGGTTCGATCAGAGCTTTCCAAGTGTAGCTCGCCCTTGTCTTGCTTTTAATCAAAAAACAGTCAGAAAGGAACTCACTCCTGGAAGTCCTTATCTTCATAAAATTCAGCTAATGATTCCTGTTAAGTTAAATAAAGTTGCTGAGTAACTCACTAAGGAAACTGTCAGCCATTCACCTCCTGCCCGCAGACTTCTCAAAGAATACAAAATGGAGGCACCCCGTGGAGCTGGCCTGTGACTGTTTATATACACTTACTTTGTGCCAGTGACTCCGGAAAGTTGAGCCCTCGGTATAGTTTTCAATTTTTTTTTGAATGACAGTCTTTTTTCTGTGCGGGGTGGGAGAAGGGGAGGGCGGGTTTGTTTTAATGTACACTTTTCTTTAATGTGTTTACCTCCAAATAAATGAGCTGTAGTAGATACTTTGGCCCTGCACAAAGTAAATATTTAGCTCACAGGTTCCATACAGAAACATGGCCTGGAGTGTTTGGGTTTCAAGAAAGAGGATCACCCTCAGGCAAAGGGTTGCCATGCAGTC
>RJWJ010004957.1:0-29075 GCA_004363605.1 Indri indri
CAAAAAATTTCCACTACTTCTCTTTCTAGCTTCTAGATTGGTTTAAGTGAAGACCATTCTAACCTCAAAAAAGAAAAAGAAAAGAATCCTTTAGCAGGGGTTAAGAGCACAAACCCTGGAGCAAGACTGCCTAGATTTAAGTCCTTGACCTTGGGCAAATTACTAACTCCTCTGTACCTCAGGTTTCTCATTTATAAAAGGGAGATGTTAATAATGGACCCACCTCCAAAGGTTTTGCATAATTAATATATGCAAAGTGATTAGAATAGAGCCTGGCATATAGTGGGCTCTATGTAATGGTTTTTATCATCATTATTTGTAACCATCCATCTGTATGATCAGAATTTTCTCAGAACTGTGTATCCCAAAGCAAAATATAAATGACATAAGACTGTGAATCGGTCAAAACTCTGACTTAAAAATGCAACAGAAACTGGCTCTGGATGACGTAAGCAGAAGAGGAATTTATGGAAAGGATGTTGGGTAGCCCACAGCATCTCTGGGAAGGCCGAGGAGCCTGGCTCAGGGCATGAATGAGGACAAAGGATGCTGGGCAGCAGCCAGGAACATGACCAAATTTGTGGTGCAGAAGTTATCCAGAGTCCTGCCCTGGTCTCAGAACCCCGGGCAGCTTGTGCCTGAGCCTGAACAATGACACTGCTGCTGCTGCCCCTGGAATCTGGACAAGGCTGCGGTGGCCATGGCCACTCCCTTTCCTGGGTTGTGGTTGGTCTGGGCTCCTGATTCAGAGCTCAGGGCAGTGCATCCGATTGGCTGAGCCCAGATCACATGACTAAGCCTGGCCAATAAAGGAGGCTGGGAAGCAAGTGTCTGGTGTTTTATCCTCTGTAGTGACAGGCGAGCAGTGGGCTCTAACTTCCACTAAGACTCATGAGATGGAGTCTTCTACGTACCTGGGAAGGGATTCCAAAGCTGAGCAGTCAAAAAGTGACAAACATCACACCTCACCCTTGCTTTCAAATTTTGTTCCATAATATTAGCATCATTGATGGACTTTATAATAAGTAAAAGCTTCAGGAACACTGGCCTGGTGCAGTGGTGTCCCTTGCATTTTTCAATCAAGTAGGTAACTATTTCTGTTATTTCTATAAGTTCTAAGGAAGATAAAAGCTCAACAGGTTGGATTTGGGTAGGAGCTTTTCATGGTGCTTGTGACACTGAGCCTTTAAAGATGTTGCACCCTGACTTTTGTAAATGGCAGTGGATGCTCCTGTGATTAGTACAATGCAAATTCCTTTAAGAGATATATAAGCTTCTTTAATCATTTTGTATTTTTTTAATCAAGAGATGCCAAAATGACCACGGCTGCCAGGTGGAGTCTTTGAAATCTTTTGCTCTTAAAAAGAGGTGTTCATATTAGAAGTTTGCACACCCTTAGCATTGTCCCAACACTCCTTTCCTAAATGGAGAAATGGAGGCCAAAGAGGTGAGACGACTTATGCAAAGCCACGTAGTTGGTTTAGTAGCAGATTCTGGGCCTTGTGCCTCAGTCATTGGTGTTCCTCCATTGCTGTGTTGCCCACAGCCAGGCCGGGAACAGGCCTGGCCATCTAATGCCCCAGCCACTCCCTTCTCAAAGCAGGTCTTGACAGGAGACCGAAAGCTGCTTTGGAATATTGGCTGGTGGCTGCTGCTGCTGCTTTATTCACCCTTATCTCCTGGGGTGGGAAGTCCTGGGTGGCTTTCTCTCTGCCTCCCAGCTCTTCCCCAGAGAAAGGAAGGGAAAAAAAAAAAAAAAAAAAGAATGAGGCTGACAACCGCCCCACGCTGGGACTGCTCTTTTAGAAGGCTTCTCCCTGACTGTGCTGAGCCTTGGAGGACCTCACCCGCTGGACTCTGACCTTTGCCGATCTCAGCTCTGCCTCCTCTGAGTGTGGCTCACCTCCCGCCCTCACCTTTGACTTGCTCCCAACCCTGGGAACCAGAGTCCCTGGTCCTGCCTTCCTGCCCTGGCTCCCAGTCCTGCGGTTTGCAGATCCTGACATCTGCTGTGTGCACCTGGCATGGGAACTGCCTCTCTCCTTCCTGGCCAGATCTGGACGCAGGCACTCCTCAGGAAGCCCCCTGGAAGCAGGGCTCATAGCCTTCCTTCCCTTGCAGCCTCAGCACTGTGGAAGGCGTGGCTCTGCAAACCCTTGTTGAAGGGATGAATGACCTGCTCTCCTTGGGTGCTGCCCACGCCTCATCATGACAAATTAGAGCAAAGGAAGGTGGAGGTGCGGAGAGGACATTTATAACAAGCCATGAGAGAGAGCTTTCCCTTCTATACCACCTGGAGGTGTTTCTGTCTTGTATTGAGACCAGTTATTTAGATCTGAGATCAAAATACCATAAGCAGGATTTGTTTTTTTGTTTGTTTGTTTGTTTTTTACACCCACTAATGTTCTTAGGAAAGACCTTTATAAGCAGGATTTGGCCTGTGACATGCCCAGGCCAGAACAAGGAAAATTGGTTTTGGGAATTCAGAAAGAACTTCGGGATCAGGCAGTTTGCTGAGCTAAACCAGGGAGCAAGGCATTCATTCATTTATCCATCCATTCGGTAAATATGTACTGAGCACCATTATGTGTCTGGTTCTATGTGAGGCACCCAGAGATTCAGTGGTGAATGAAACATACTCTCCACCTTCAAGGAACTTAGGCTGAGGAAGACAAAGTAGGGAACTGGTTTTTTTTTTTTTTTTTTTTGAGACAGGGCCTTACTTTGTCACATTTGTCATGGGTTAGAGTGCATGACATCATCACAGCTCACTGCAACCTCAAACTCCCAGGCTCAAGCGATTCTCCTGCCTCAGCCTCCCGAGTTGCTAGGACTACACGAGTGGTACCATGCTGGCTGATTTTTCTGTTTTTTGTAAATACGGGGTCTTGCTCTAAATATGGGGTCTTGCTCTTGCTCAGACTAGTCTTGAACTCCTGGCCTCAAGCAATCCTCCTGCCTTGGCCTCCCAAAGTACTAGAATTACATGTGGGAGCCACTGTGCCTGGCTGGGAACTGGTATTTACAACAGATTATAATATGTGCTAAAATAATAATAGCTAACATTTATTGAGTGCCCCACTATATGCCAGACTCTGCACTAAGTGATTAACCATGCATTGTTTCATATAGTCCTCACAAGAAACTGATTAGTAGCTATTATTATGTCCATCTTACAGATGAGGAAATGGAAGCACAGAGAGGTTAAGTGACTTGCCCAAGTCACACAGCTGGGGCAAGTAGCATACTGAGGATTTATATCCGTGTAGTTTGACTCCAAGGCCTATGCTTCCAGCTACTCTGCTATAGTTCTGCCTCAGCATGATAGAGGAAAGCACAGGATATTACCAGAGCTCATAAAGGTGCACCTGACATGGGAGGGCAAGCAAGCTTCCTTGAGGATGAGACATGGAAGCAGAGTCCAAAAGGACCAGTCAGAATTAGTTGGGAGCGTAGGGGCGGAAAGGGCACTCCAGACTGAGGGAATGAATGGCTCATACAAAGACTGAAGGCCAGAGGTCGTCATGCATTAATTACTATTTTGTGAGCACCGATGGTAAATAGTGTAAAATGACTGGCTCAGAGGGGATGCAGAGAAGATTGGAGAGAGAAGAGGTGGGAGGGCTCAGGAGACACCAGTTCATAAAGGTCTTTAAAAATCCATGCTAAGGAGTCAAGATTTTATCCACAGGACAGCAGGGACATCCTACAGCATAAGCAGGAGAGTTCCACCACTAGGTTGTACTTCAGGAAGCTGACTTTGAATTGTACTTGAAGAAGGACAGGAATCAAACAAGACCAGAGGTTATTATAGTTGTCCAGTCAGGACGTGATGGTGGCCTGAGGTGGGGACTGATCTGATCACGTCACTGCACAGGAGCTCACCATCAAACCAGAAGATGGGTGGGGACCAACACACCCAGCTGAGTCTCAGACGGTCAAGGGTCAGCACTGTCCCAATGCCAGGCAGTTGGCCAAAGTCTGAACGCTTAAGTAGATGGTAGAAGAAAAGCCCAGCAACAGGAAAAAACTTTAACTCCTGAAGGACTGGATGAAAAAAAAGAGAGAATTTTGCACTGGACAACCGGGGACGGGGAGATAACGGGAAACTTGAACCAGGAACTGGGGTCCCTGAGGCTGGCAGTGAGAGGGAGGCTGCTCATCTGTGAGACAAGGTTACAGGGCTGCTTTTGTGTCCCCTTTCCTCTCCCTCCAGACACTGCCCCCCCGGCAGGTGGATTCCATTTAATTGGGTCTGGCTTCAAGATTGGTGGAGAGGGGCCGTGTGGCGAAAGGGTAAGAGCAGGAGCTCTGAAGTCAGAGACTGAGTCGAACCTCATCCTTGAGCTACTTTCTAGTTCTGTGACTCCAGGCAAGTTACTTAACCTCTCTGAGCCAGAGCTCATTCCTCTGCAAAATGAGGATAAACAGTATCTACTCCCCGGGGGTTATGGAATGGGAATAACAATACCTACTGCTGGGGTTATTGTGAGGATGGAGGAGGTATTACTAATATGTGAAAGCTCCGGGACTGGCACCAGGGTGGGAGCTCAGGCAAGTCATCAACCCTTCCCCTTCATCAGGCCCTCGGCTGAGGGTTTCCTGTGCTGTGTTATCCCCCTCTTAACAAATCAAGGGAGGTATCACTGTTCCATTTTGTAGGCCAGGAAACAGGCTCAGAGAGGTTAAGAAATTTGTCCAAGATCAAATCGCACTGTTTTCCCAAACTTTAGTTATGCATATTTTGCACAACTGTTTCTATATCAACTGAATGCCTATACTATTAATTGCTTAATATTCTGTTTAAATTAGTTCTCTTTTTACTTTAATCAATTTACTTTTTTTTCCCAAGACAGAGTCTTGCTATGTTGTCCAGGCAGGAGTGCAGTGGCTATTCACAGGTGCAGTCATTGAACACTATAGCCTTGGACTCCTGGGCTCAAGTGATCCTCCTGCCTCAGCCTTCACGGTAGCTGGGGCTACAGATATGTGCCACCACATCTGGCTCAAATTTACTTTTTAAAACACCTTTATTGAGATATAATTCACATACCATCCAATTTATCCCTGTAAAGTGTACAATTCAATGGTTATTTTTAGTATATTCACAGAGTTGTGCAACCATTACCACAGTCAATTTTAGAACATTTTCATAATTAATTTACTTTTAAAGGAAACTTTGCATCCAATCCCATAAATAGAAAACTTGTATTATTTGCCATAAATGGAAGGCAAAACAAAAATAAATAAAGCAAAGATGGCTAGGCAATCTTATGACACGATTCCTAGCTAGAGAGCTGCCTGCGAAGTATCTGAGCTTGAGATTTCTCTCTCTTTGCCAAAAAGGAAGCTTAGCGGGTATTAAAGAGTTGTTAAAGACAAACTAGCACTAAACTGAGACTCTCTCTTTGGCATAACCAGAAAAATAAAAAGAGAATTGAAGAGAAAATTACTTTTTCACTATGCAATTTAATGCCACATTCCTGAGCCATCCGAAACCGTCTCGTGTCTACATCTCACACCTGCATCCTCCAGGTAAGGTAAGTGACTTGCCAAATGTCACACAGCAGGATGGCAGACGAGGCCTAAAATTCAGGCTTCTTAACTTCTTCTTTATTTATTTTATTTTATTTTTTAGGCTTCTGAACTTCTAATGCTACGCCCTTTCGAGTATGTCACAGTCCTCTTTGCAATCAGTATTTTAGATGAGGTCAAGTGCCTAACGTGTATGCTAGGCAGCTCTGTCACAAATTTATAAAGCACAAATTTTGCAGCTAGAAGGAACCTCAGAAACAATATAATCCAACTCATTTCATTTTACAGATGAGAAAACCAATGAGTTTGTTCCCCTAAGCATGTTTACAACCAACAACATAGCTATAAACAGCCCAGAATTACAATGATCCTCCTTTGGCCTCAGGCTTAAAACCAAGCTTCTGGATATTGCAACTCTGTCACCAGGTCCTGCCCTCACTTCAATCTTGCTTTTTAATTTGGTCTGCCCTCACCTTTGTATGAGTAGTTTCCCCTTGGCCTAAACTACCAAGGTGGCTTTAAGCATCACAGGGCACGGGGGAATCTGTTTGTGGATTGAGGGGGTGTGTCACATGAGAAGGAAATAAGAGGTTGTCAAAAACTACGGAGGGTCTAAGATTTTACCCTACGCACAAGCTAACAAGTGAGCCTGCCGCAGTGTTATGGATGCTGGCAGAAGACACAAGACTTCTGGGTATGTCAGGAACAAAAAGTCTTCTTTTATCCGTGGCAATAGTAGTAACAAGAGTATTGACGTGTTCTGGTGCTGGTTCCCTGAGCCCCAATTCCCAAAGGCAATGCAAAGAGGTCCAGGGGACATCTGTACATACGGTGAGACACTTCCCGAGAGAACGCAACCCTAAGCTTAGGGAATCGAATCTTAAACAATGGGCAGTAAGCATGCCTGAACTTTGCTCTGGGAAAGAAGATCTCTTAAAAAAAAGAAAGTCTGGAACAGAGGGCAGTTAGGGACTCTGCTCGCAAGCATGCAGACAAGAGAGAGACCATGGAGAATTGTCTCCCAATAAATGCTTTTTTTTTTTTTTTCCAAGACAGAGTCTCACTCTCTTGCCTGGCTAGAGTGTTGTGGCATCAGCCTAGCTCACAGCAACCTCAAACTCCTGGGCTCAAGCGATCCTCCTGCCCCAGCCTCCCAGGTAGGTGGGACTACAGGCACATGCCACCATGCCTGGCTAGTTTTTTCTATTTTTAGTTGTTTGGCCAATTTCTTTCTTTTTTTAGAAGAGACGGGGGTCTCGCTCCTGTTCAGGCTGGTCTCAAACTCCTGAGTTCAAACGATCCTCCCGCCTTGCCTCCCAGAGTGCTAGGATTACAGGCGTGAGCCACTGCGCCCGGCCCCAATAAATGTTAAATACATACAGTATACAGAAAGTGAGGTCACAGTTCTCTATCCTAGAAGGCAAGGGATGGAGAAGATGGGGAAGTAGAAACCCAAATCCACTAGTCCAGTCTATTCTTTTTTTTTTTTTTTTTTTTTTTGAGACAGAGTCTCACTCTGTCGCCCGGGCTACAGTGCCGTGGCATCAGCCTAGCTCACAGCAACCTCAAACACCTGGGCTCAAGCGATCCTACTGCCTCAGCCTCCCGAGTAGCTGGGACTACAGGCATGCGCCACCATGCCCGGCTAATTTTTTCTATTTTTAGTTGTTTGGCTAATTTCTTTATATTTATAGTAGAGATGGGGTCTCGCTCTTGCTCAGGCTGGTCTCAAACTCCTGAGCTCAAGCAATCCTCCCGCCTCAGCCTCCCAGAGTGTTAGGACTACAGGCGTGAGCCACCACACCCAGCAAATCTGCTAGTCCAGTCTATTCTATATTGATTGTTACTGATTTCAGTTACGGAAAGAGTATTTGGAGGTTTGTGTGTGGATTTTTGGCATGTGCCTCACTTTTTGATGTATGTAGCCCTCAATTTACTGCCTTTGCATAGCTGTTAGAAATCCCTAGAAGGTCCACGACTCCACAGATGGGAGAAGAATATAACCTTCCAAATGTTGTCTGCTTCCTGGAAATGATGCATGCTGGGAGAAGCCATGGTGGCCACACTGCAGCTGGTCGTGGGATGCTCACCCATCTCTTGCATCATGTCCATCAATACCTAAAATTAATGTGGTAAGGTTTGCCAGTCATCGTGATACAGTCAACAAGATTCCTGACTTGGTCTAGTCTCTGAAACCAGGACTAGATGGGCCATGATGTAAGCTGTTATTTGTCATGTGGGTTCCAACTCTGAGGCAGATATTTTGTATCTATAACCAAGACCCAGAATCCAGGCCTCTGGCTGTCAGGCCTCTCAAGGCTGTTATTTTTTTTCCTCTGCCTGGAGGAGAATAAATTCTTAGGCTAAAGGGAAGGCCAAAGTAGCTCAGGACAGGAATTCACAGATACTGCTGGAACCATACCAGGACCTGGGATGTGGTCCATGGGGGAATTCTGTGGTGTTCCGCAGGTCCTCAGCCTCTTTGCAACCATATCAGAAGGGAGTGAGCCCATTGACTGGACTCAGGCAATGAGTTCCTGGTGGGTGAGTCAGTGACCACACCCTCCAACTGGGGGCAAAGGGCAGAAATTATGTCAGGAAACCAGGCAGAGCCCAACACGACAGGGCAAAGGCCATTCAAGTGGGATAGCCTTAGATAGCGATTCTAAAGGAGTGCTGCGGGGGCCACGGATGCTCCAGCTGATGTGCTGGGATGCTCTAAACATAAATATAATATAAATACAGACAGGCGTAATGGCACAGGCCTGTAATCCCAGCTACTTGGGAGGCTGAGGCAGGAGGATTGCTTGAGCCCAGGAATTTGAGACCAACCTGGGCACCATAACAAGACCTCATCTCCAAAAAAAAAAAAAAATATCTATCTATCTATCTATCTATGACATTTAGATCTGGCTGTCCAAAGTGGTTCTTCCACCTCATTGCCTCCTGGGGAGTTCTATTTGAAATTGGGAAGTAATTTCGGGGTCCCTGGGGTCTTTTGCCCTGTCCAAGCAATCCGCAAACTACAGCTGTTATATAGTTTCTTGGAGCTACCATGAACAATTTCAGTTCACGAAGATGCTCAAAGAGCTGTAGCCTCCTGTGGACTCTATATATTGTCACAGACGGGGTTTCTTGCTGTAATCCCCAGATATTACTACACCCAGAATAGGAAGACTTCCTTCTTTCCAGAAGAAGCTGTGGCCCCTAAAGTCATCTCATGAATGCTCAGCAACCTCGTGGCCTGTGAACCCAATGACACCTTCCACATTATGCTAAGACTGATGTCCTAGGACTAACATTTATTACTGGCAGAGGATTGTGAAAAGACTTCCTCCCCACTGTGCAGTGAGCTCTGAACTTTGAGCTGTGCCTGCCAATAAATATTCACTGGTCTCAAACAGAAAAAAGCCACCTGTGCAAGGTGAAAAAACAAGATTCCAACATTGCTGGCCACCTGGATCCCAGGAATGCCGTGCAGGTTGCCTTGATCCTTGGGTTTGTGTCTGTGTTTTTCTATTTGGTGTAAGAAGAAAGCTTCCTTTACAAACTCTGGGTGGTCGTACAGCCTTGCTGGGCTCCTGTGCTCAACAAATGCACAGAATTTCCACAACAGCTTTTGACAGCTGACTCTGGTTTACTTTTGTTAACCATTTGTACACTTGGCCTCCACACTGTGGCCTGCTAGACTAACAAGTCTGAGAAGAAGCTTCAAGAAATGCTGTGTGAATTAGAGATCATCCCTAAGCCAGGGGATGGTTGCATTTAGATCGCACTTTCAAGATACTATCTCAGAGTTTGGGACCCAAGCCATCGGGTTTCCAGTGGTTTGTTACTTTGGAAACCTTCTGGTGACCTGGCATCCTAGGACTTTATCTGGTTCACCCAGGCTGGCTTTCTGCTTAAGTTCTGACATGAAAACTAGGGCTTCTAACACATGGTGTAAACACCTTCCAGAAAACACCAGATTTAGAAGATGTCCCTTTATTAGTTTTTATGGCTACTGTAACAAATGACCACAAGCTCCATCCTCAAAGCCAGTAATGTCGTATCTCTCTGGTCATTCATTCTTCCATGATCACATCTCCCTGTGATCCAATTCCTCTTCTGTTTCCTGCTTCCACTTTTAAGGACCCTTGTGATTACCTTGGGCTCATCCCGATAATCCAGGATAATGTCTTTATTTTAAGGTCAGCTAATTAGCAACCTTAATTCCATCTACAACTGTAATGTGACTATGTAACCTAACATATTCACATGTTCATTAGGACATGGACATTTTGGTTTTGTTTTGTTTTTTAGAGACAGGGTCTCACTATGTTGCCCAGGCTGGAGTGCAGTGGCATGATCGTAACTCACTGCACCTAGAACTCCTGGGCTCTGCTGCCATGGTAGGCAAACTTGTGGTCCATTCTTCAGCGAAGCCAACCAACCCCCTTTCTCCCCCACCACAGCACCCCCAGCCAACTTGCTGCTCACCTTCCCTCTGCTCTCACTGGGGCAAACCCCTGATCCTCCCTTGAGCTTGCTGTAGGGTCACCGTGCCCCACCAGGGCAGTCCCACAGCAGGCTGCTGGCTGTCAACAAGATACCCATGCCATGCAGGAACTGTGGGGACTCAGGAAAGCTAAGCCTCAGAGCTCCTCTCTGCCTACTCAGGTTTGACCACCAGCTTCACTTTGACGTGGCTGCCCCCACTTTGGTAGAAGACAGCCTTGCATTCAGTTTCTTCCCAGAATCCCCAGTGAGGAGCTGGGTAAGAGCCTCCTCTGTGCTTGGAATAACACTCGTCAGGTAATGCCATCCAAGACCTGGGAAACAGGAAAAAGCATGAGCTGCATCTGATCCTCCTTTCTCTCCTTTCCCTTTTCTACCAGAAAGCAGGCTGGGTTTTTCTCCACCTTGGCCTGGCCTCGCTGCTTTGGGTGGAAAAGGCCTCTGCTCTGTTAAGAGAGGACTCAAGGAGCTAGTCATTCAGGCTTGGACTTTGATTTACTAAGGAGGGAGAATTTGGAAGGATTTCAAAAATCTCTTATGTCAATAGCTAGTTTCTTCAACTATATAATGGGACAACACCTTGATGCCTGGCCTGTCAGAGGCCCTCAGTGTGTGGTGGTTATTTATTACTCTCTAAACCCAGCCTGAACATAGGAAATATGTTTTGCATTCTGACCTCATACAAATATACATATATTTATATTGTACACAACTGAAACAAATGCTACATAAAACAATACTTATTACTTAATCCAATGCATCCTGATAATTATATATATATATATCTGTATCTTTTTTTTTGGTGGGGGGATGGGGTCTGACTCTATCACCTGGGCTAGAGTTCAGTGGCATCATCATAGCTCACTGCAACCTCAAACTCCTGGGCTCAAGCGATCCTTCTGCCTCAGCCTCCCGAGCAGCTGGGACTGTAAGTGTACACCACCACACCCAGCTGATTTTTCTATTTTTTTGTAGAGACAGGGTCTCACTGTTGCTCAGGCTGGTCTCGAACTCCTGAGCTCAAGCAATCCTCCCACCTCCCAGAGTGCTAGGATTACACTAGGAGCCACTGTGCCGGGCTGCAAAGCTCAATTCTAATACTCCTCATGCTGCATGTAATTTATGTGTCATTCTCTCCCACTAGGGAGAGACTCTGTCCTTTTCATCTTTGCTCCCTGGTATACCCACTAGTAGACACTCAGTGAGTGTTAATTGAAGGGGTGAATGAAAAATGCCTGTTCGTGTGCGCGACACGACAGAAGAGGATGATGCTTCCTTTTATTGTGCACGCAACATCTAGTGTAGTGCTGGAGACAGACCTAGTCAGTGAGCAAGCTGGGCTCAGGGAGGGATTCCTAGGGACATTAGCACATACACCTCCTGCAGAGAAGACCCAACTGCATGAAGAATGAAGATCAGAGACTTTAACCGTTTCCCTCCCCTTGATTTTTTTCCTGAACTGACCTGTTTGCATCCCCATGCTAGAATGCCTTTATGTCCTCCACAGTAATTTAATTATATAAAACCGGCTGTGCAGGCTCAAAATTTGGGGCATTTGGCAATTTTGCAAAGCCATACTCTAGGAAACATGCCCATTGCTGCACACATTGGATGTGGTTTAAGTAGCAAAGCAAATGACCTAACAAGGAATATATGTGCTGAGCCTAGTTCCTGTTAAATTAATAGATTCACGTTCTGGCACATCTACAACCTCAAAAGTCATAGCAACCGGATGACGGCATGGCAACACGGCAGCTGCGGCCACTGCACATGAGAGAAATCAGAACCTAGTGTCTCTGCAGGGAAAACAGAAACAGCCTCTACAATTGCCAGCTTGTGCAGGATTGGCTGAGGGGAGGGGGCCATGGGGGCAATGCCTGCTCTGGTCAGGGACGAAGGAGTATGACAGCTCTCCTGCTTCCTAAAACTTTGTTTTATATTTTAAAAGTAAATAATTTGCTCCAGCCAGAGAGGAAATGATGCTGAGAGAAAGATACCATCGCGTGGACAGAATGTTCTTCCTAGCCCTTGAAGCAGCGTGGACGTGATCCTTACCAGAAATAGTCCTCGACTTGCTCTTCAACTGCAGGTCCACGGCCTTACTTTCTAGTTTTTTAACTCCTCACTAAAATCGCCTACCCCTCTTGGCTGCCAGAGTTGAAGACCTTTCTTGCAAGCTCTCCTTCCAGGACCGAGGCTGTGCTGAGGCCTCAGGGATCTGGGTAGATGCCCTGAGGAAGAAGAGGATGCCTGGACAGATGTCAATTCTTGTGACACACAGAGATCTGCATGTGCTGTCAGGTAGGTGACACCCAATACCAAGGGCTGTCTGGGGCGGAGTGGCAGTCCACACCCTCTGACCTAGTTTAAATTCAAAATTGACCCTTGCTCTGCAACAGGAGTCAGAGCCGGGTTCTCTGTTCTTGGGATTTGTGTGTTACACTTAGATCTGGTTCAGGCCCCTGCTTTTTTTCTCCATGTTCTAATTTCCAAGTGAATCGAAAAGTCCATTCAGGTTGGCTTCTCTGTTGGCCTCTGTACTAAGTTATCTGTGGCTGTATAACAAATTACCTCAAAACACAGTAGCTTAAGACAACGAACATTTATTATCTTACAGTTGCTGTGGGTGAGGAATCCAGGCAGCCTCAGCGAGGTGCCTCTGCCTCGAGGGATCTCCTTAGGTTGTACTCAAGCTGTTGGCTGGGGTTGAAGGTCTTATCTGGAGGCTTAACATGGGGGAGGGAGGAATCCCTTTCCAAGCTCACTCCAAGTGGTGGCTGGCAGGCCTCACTCCCTTTCCACAGGGCTACCTTACGACCTGGCAGTTGGCTTTCCCCACGGCGTGTGATCCAAGAGGGAATGAAAAACAGCACCCAAGATGCAAGCCACAGTGTTTCTTACAACCTCATCTTAGAAGTGACATCACATCACTTCTGCCATACTCTGTTTGTTAGAATCAAGTCAATGGGCTCAGCCTACACTTAAGGGGAGGGGATTACACAAGGGTGTGACTACCAGGAGGCAGAGATCATTGGCAGGGGGCCGTCTTAGAGTCTGTCTACCACATCCCCCACAAGGGGCCCCTGGTACGCCAGTAAATGCCACCCCATATAGAGAAAAAGCAATTTATGTGTAAGTGTCAGGCTTTCACACATTTACACTGTCTCCTAATTACTCCTGGGCATGTAGAAATACTGAATATTCATGAAATTGTGACTGAGAATTTAGAATCACGTACAGAACAAAGAAATATTCTGCTCTTGTTTTAGCAAATACGGAGTATCAGATAACTGCCTTTATAAGCCTGGCTGACATATTCTCTCTACTCATTGGTTGCCTTAGGCAGAACACACTGAAGGAATTACTTCTATCTATTGCAAAATTGAAACGGGCACCATCCCACCACCACCATCGTGTGCTGCAGTACAAATTTCGGAGAATTGTAATTATTGAGTCTAATAATGCACTTATTTCTCAAAGCAATATTATTTTTCTTATGTCGTATTATACATTTTGTATTTACAATGTGCCATTAGTGGCTCAGCGGAAAGCAGGACTAGTGCACAACAGCTGCAACGTGGAGGGCTTCGCGTTGCTAGGAGAGCTTCAGTCTTCATACTCCCAGTCTTGGGGTGATTCTGCGGCTTTCCATGAGGTATTAACTCAGACCTGGGGATCATTTCCCAGATGTCATTTTCCATCAGTCTTACTTCCACCTTTCTGGACAAAGCCTTCACTCAAGTCTACGGTTTCCTGTGCTTTAGTAAAAAAGACGGAACACTGGAAGGGGGAGGTTTTATCTGGCCAATGTGCTAGTAGGAGCTGTACTTGGGGAAAAAAGGAAAATTGTTGAGCCCTAACTGATGCTTTTGAACCGCATTTTAAAAGGTCCCTGTTTTTCACGACAAGCTACAATGAAGCTAATGTTTCTGTTATGAAAGCCCTCCACTGCAGTTTCCAATGTCTGCTTTTTTTTTTTTTTTAAACCACAGCAAAGGCTAAACCCAGTGTTCTCTCCAGCCCTATGGGCTCAGGAATTCCTCCTTGAAGACTGCTGTTTAACCACTTGGTTGCTACTTATCAGACCCCAAAAGGTGTGTTTTTGTTGTAGTTTTTAATACGGTGAGCAAATTTATTTTGGGCAACGATAAATTTCAGAATTACTATTGCCTGAAGCTCCTCTTCCCCCGACTCCACCCTACCTTCTAAGTCACTTTTGGCCGGTGATGAAACACGGAAGGCATCAGGCCCCAAAGAGACCCGTGGGTCTGAGCATAAAGGAAGAGGTGGAAATCGTGGGGGAGAATTAGAACAGAAACCATTTTGCAGCCCCAACTTGGGCAGTGAAATAGCCCCCTTAAATGTGGTACGTGCACGTCCTGCGCGCTTACACCCACTGGGAATGACGAAGGACAATCGTGCAGACCTTTTGGGGGAACGTGGGGACTGGCGATCCTTGTTATAAGGCCCAACTTAGGCATTATTTAGGAAAGCACAGAACACACGGCTTTCAAACGTGACCTTTCCAGCCCCAAAACCAAACTGAAAAACTTTTTCTTTCCCCTCCCCCACCCTTTCTGTCGGGGGATGTGCGTGTCCTGGAACCCCACCTTTCCGGGGCCCCTTGAACTAACCCTCTCTCCGGTCCTGAACCCTACCACCACCTTCCAGCCCAGCCCGAGAGCAGGGCACTTCAGCGCTGCGCCTCCGACTGCACTTCTTCTGCGCGGAAAGGACGCGGCTGGAGCGAGCCCTCTGGGGGTGCCGGCTCGGCGGCCGGGCGCGCAGGGCGGCCGTTCCCCTGCAGCCTAGGGCGCGCGGAGCCGGGAGACAGCGCCCGGGCCCCGGGGCGCGCGGAGCCGGGGGCGCGGGCGGGGCGGGCGGCTGCAGAGCACGGCGCGCCACCGCGCGAGCTGCTGGGTCACAGCCCCGGGCTGCGCCGCCCGCTCCGCGAGGAAGTGACGACTGCGCCGTCCCGAGAGCAACAAAGTTTGAGCCTGCGGGCCGCGCTCGCCTGCGTCCCGCGCCCCTCCGAGCCACCCCGGGATCCCGCGTGCAGGTGAGCCGCGTGCTCGGCGCCCCTCCCGCCACCGGGGCGCCGACGTGGGGCTCGGAAACGTCCCGGGGCTCGGGCGGGGATGTGGCGGGCCGGGTTGGGCCGGGCGCCGAGGTGCGGGGGGCGCTGCAGGGGGGAGCTCGGCGGCGGGGGTCTGCGGCCCCGGGCTGCGCCCCTGTTGTCGCTGATCTGCCGCGGGACTTAAAGCAGCCAGGGCTGCAGCGGGGCCCGCTCCAGGCGCCGTTTGCGAGAGCAGGGTTGCGGGGAAGGGGCTTCCCGGGGCCTACGGCTGGGGCGACCCTCCGCCCCGCGCCCCCATCCCTGCAGGCTGGGCACAGCCCCCTCCCACTCCCTCCCGGTGTTTCCCTGGGAAACGTCCTCTTCTTCGCAGCCCTCGGCGAGGTCGCAGGAAGGAAGTTAAAGGAACTTTCCTCCTATTTTTATTTGCTCGGCCCTCCAGGGACGAAGAGCAGAGCAACTTGGAAGTTTGGGAAAACAACCCTATGCATTTCCAGAAAACAAAACCCGAATTGCCCTCAGGTCCCCTTTAAAGAAATCGCTCCTGACGCCACCACCCTCTCTCCTCCCCCACCACGTCCCTAACCTGACAGTAATCGCTAAGGCCTAACACTTTGCAATTTAGCCATAAAAACTGTCAGCACACCCACGTACATATGTGAGTGTTTTCTATATAAAACTCAGAAAGCCGCTTCCAGTGGACTCTGTGGCATCTCGTTCTTTTCTGTTTGCTAAAACTGCTAGGGCTGCAGGAATGTGCTTGGGAACGTTGATGGTGGTTCCCGCCGCCCTCGGTAGCCTCGTGTCGCAGGGCTTTTTAAAGAACAGCTGAGAAGTTTATGACATCCCAGCAGAGTAACTCGAGGCTGGCAGGCCGGACGGGTGGCGAGACTGCAACTGTAGCGGCAGCGCCTGGGCAGCGGCGGCGGGGACACGTTGGTGTGTGCAGGAATGTGCGTCCGAGCCGTGGAGACTCCGAGATGGGATGTCTGGAGGTTGAATGGTGCAGTTCCTAGCAGCAGCTTCCTGCCGGCCTGTAATTACAGCGTGATTGCACAGTCAGGCATTGTTGGCCTGGATGTTTATACACAGGCTATTGTGCAAGACCTCGGTGGTGGTGAACAAAACGCAGCTTTGCATTGCAAATGCCCAGGATAGATCTGGGCCCCAGCTTCAGTCTCTAAGTTTTTTTGGCCTTTAACCTCAGCTAGGTGACTTAATTCCTTACCTCTTCTTTACCTTTGACAACTTGCCAAACGCCTGAGAGGTGGAGTCCACTCAGGAGGGCAGGGTCCCTTGACTCCTACCTTAGGCAACCTGAAAACTATCCCAGGAACTGTACCCTTATTTGTGTCTGGAGAAAATGTGGGATGATGTCAGCAGGAAAAGGAGATGGGAGATGGCTATCAACCTCCCTAAACGGAAAGCTGTTTGAAATAGCAAAATTGCACGGGTGACTGGATTGGGGCTGGTTTGCAAAGAGGACTGGTCAGATCATGTGTGACTGAGCTGGTGAGCTAGACTTTAAGCCTTGAAGTGTCAGCTGCAGAAACTTCGTAGGTGTTACGTCCTAATTCTTTTATTATGTTCTGGGCAGAGGGGAAACGTGCTCAGTGGCCAAAGGAAAAGTGCTGGAACTTTGAGACTGTCTGTGATGATGTCTGTGTGGGGAGGAGGCAGAGGAGTGACTCGGGCACAGTTTTTCCAGAGGGGCCACCAGCGCCACTTCCTGAGCAAGGGCTGTGGCATAGGTCAGGGCAGGGGTCCTTACATCTAGTGAGATAACTGCCCTGCAGGCCAAGCCTGCAAGTATGGAAAGAAGGCAAACTGTTTCTTCTGGAGGGCCTCAGAGGTGGCTAACTCTAGTAGAGGGATTTAAAACACAGTAAAAAAGCATGTCCTGGATTTGTGCAGGGCCATTCTTCTTATACCCCAAATCTCCACCCTCTCCCTGTCCTAGGCAGAAGACTCATGGGGCAGCACTCGGCCCTGCTAGGTTGCTGTATGACCTGGTGGCACCACCTCACTGCAGTGCATGGGCACCAATGACCCTGGCACACTGGAGCTCCTCCATGCCTGGCCTTCTATCCAGCCAAGTGTCTGAACTTTGCCTGGAGCGAAATGCTGTTTTGCAGCCTTGTGCCAGCTGTATGTCATGGGCACAGTGGCATTTGTCAAACCAAAACATTAGGGCACAATCCCTGGCAGGTACCTATGTGCTTCCAGAAACTCGAGGACAAACATGTAAAATCAGGACAGTTCTGGAAAGTCTGGGATGTATGGTCACAGTTGCTACAGGGGAATGAGGTTTAGAGCAAAAGCACTACTACGGGAGAAGTCACCACAGGTTGTCCAACCCCCTGTTTTAGGAACATTTGGGTTTTTACTGAACTTAACTGTCAAGGTCCTGGTTAGCTTCATCACCTGACCGGGACTGCTTTAGTGAGGGCCTACTGGTGTACACAGCGCCAGTCTTGAAGGGCAGGACAGGGGAACATTCCCTTCTGACCCCAAACGAAAGAAAGCTTTGAGTTTGCAATCCTTTGAGTTCAGGTGGAACCTACAGAGACCAGAAGTGTCCCAAAGCCCTCCAGGAGTGTGGCTGGGAGCGTGGAGGGGAGGAGCCCCTTGCAAAGGCCGGAGAAAGAAGGAAGCCGGGCTCCCTGGAGTTGTGGAGCCACCTGGAGCAGACGCAGGCCCACATCTGCAGTTCCACCTGGCTGATTTTGGTGCACAGCTCAGGCCCTTTCCCTGGCTTGCTAGCTTTGCTTCTGCATTCGCAGAGCTTGCCCTGCAGTTGTACACAGCCCACTTTGAGCCAGAAGCTTAATCCTAACTTCCTCTCCCACCTTACCTAAATGCTGATTTATGGCTTGAAGTTGCTGCCCAGTTTATAGCCCCTGAGCAGCCTTGCCTGCTGCCTCATCATGCACAATTAGTTACAACATTGAAAAACCTCCGATTCGAAACTTGACAGAGATTTTAAAAACAATTTTATTATTCCAAGAGGAAAATATTTTGGAGGTGATGAGGGAGCTCAGCTACTCTGGCAGAAACCCCCAAAGTGCTACTGAGAGAGGCAGATGGAGTCTTAGAATGGGGGCCTTTTATGCTATCCAGGCCTGATATTTACATTTCTACTCATCTGCCTCTTCCCCGCTGTCTCACTCTCTAAACCACAGCCCAGGGTTTTGACATCACAACTCACCTCCAAAAAAGGAGTCAGAACACCCCCAGCTAAAGAGGGCATTCCAGGCTCTTAAGAAAGCGCTGCAGTTTTTCAGATGCTGTGGCTGCAGTTCTGTCCAGATTTGTTTCCTTTTTTAAAATGTGCCTCCCTTCGTTTCTTGTTCTCACTGAAGCATCTCTTTGTGAGACCCTTAAACCTTCTTTTTTCTCATGTACATGACACAGGGTAAATGCTTTATGACTTTCTGTCTCAAGTGCCGCTTGAAACACACACAGGGCTTTGAAGAAGCTTCGGATAAAGGGCTGCTCTGTAATCTCACTTAAAGTGCCCGTTTGCAAGGGTCACCCTCCTGCTCAGCAGCCTTCGATGGCTCCCCACTGTCTGTGTGGTAAGGATCAAACTTCTAGGCTGGCAAGCCAGGGCCTTCCACACAGGGATCTGGCCTCTGCTGCTTTCCTGCTCTAAGCTTCAGCTGCGACCCAGTGACCCACTCTGTGTGTTTGTCCAAACCACTGGTGGCAAGCATCCCTACCTCCCATGCTGCCCAAGAGGCCTGGAGTGCATCCTGCCTCCTCTCTTCCCCTGGGCTCAGTCCTGCTCCTCTTCCAGCCCTGTTTGTGTTCCCCACCTTGAGAATTTCCCCTGTCCCACCCCGTGGGCCTCCCGTGACATCCACTCAGGCCCTGTGCTGAGAAAAACCTAGAATCCTGGTCTAAGGATTTTCAGCTTCTCCTTTGAGCCATGGTTCCAATCACACCCTTTGTTCGGCTCCTTAAACGTGCCTTTGGGTGGATAAATATTATCACTTTTTGACTAAATTGGAGGCCCCTGTTTTATATATCTTTGTATCCCCAGGCAAGTCTAAGTAAATGTTTGATGATGATGATGATGATGGTGGTGGTGGTGATACAAAGGGCAGTAGCCATCAGATTTTGTCTGCGTGTGTACAAGTGCACACACCTAAGCCAGGCACCAAGGACTGTGGTTCCTGGACTTAATTCTGAACATTTACCCAAGACTGTTTGCCTCTTCCTGGCTTCTCCTGGCTTTGCACCTCATTGTTTTGCCCCGTTTCCAGCACCTCTCCCTCGAGTGTCAGACAGTATCTGTCTATCTGAGCAGCTTCGGAACTGGCTCCTCCTTATCTTGATTTGGGCCGGGTCAGCCTGCCCCACGGTGCCTATGCCTCAGCCCTGGTTCTGAGGGAAGATGGTTTGGTACCTGGGTCAGGCTGGCTTTCTGGGGGAGCCTCTGATAGGAGGATGTAGGACCAGCTTTCAGGCAAGACTTGTGAGGAGGGCACAGAGATGCTTCTTGCTGGCTGCAGGCTTGTGTTGCCCAAACAGGTGTTGAACCCATAAAACTAGGCTGAACTATAAAACTGAGTCTTGGGGAGATCCTGGCTGAACCCTAACACTGGGCTCGATGAGAAAGATTCTGTTGCCTGCACCCAGTTCTCATGCTGTGAATCACAACCTTGCCTTATAAACTAGATTCTTTCTTTTTTAGTTTCCTTGTTTTTTTTTTTTGGTTGAGGCAGAGTGTCACTCATTGTCCCTGGGCAGAGTGCAGTGACGTCATTGTAGCTCACCGCAAGCTCCAACTCCTGGACTGTGAGCGATCCTCCTGCCTCAGCCTCCCTGGTAGCTGGGACTACAGGTGCGAGCCACAATGCCCAGCTAGGTTTTGTTGTTTTGTGTATTTTATTTTTATTTTTATTTTTGTTTTTGTTTTTTTTATTCGGTAGAGATGGGGTCTCACTGTGCTCAGGCTGGTGTCAAACCCCTGATCTCCAGCTATCCTCACACCTTGGCCTCCCAGAGAGCTAAGATTATAGGTGTGAGCCACTGCACTCGGCCGATTCTTTCTTTCTTAATTGAGATATGATTCATGTACCATAAAATGTACCCTATAAGCTAGATTCTTTAAAAATTTTGTTTTATTTAAAAATAGAATCTGGTAGATTCTCCCCCTGCCCCAGTTTTCTATTTTCTGTTGGAAAAGGTAATACCTGCACGTAGCTCAAAATTCAAAAGATATGTTATACAGTGCAAAGTATGTCTCAAAAGCAATTTCAACATATACAAAAGAGATTACTATATCTATATACGTAATAGAATTAGAAAAATAAATATCTATTTTAACAATGAGGGAAGGAAGACCTTCTTGAGAAAGATAAAAAACCCACAAGTCATAAGAAACTATTGATAAATTTGACTACATAAAACTTTGAAAAAATGAATTTTTCATCCTCTAATGTTCTTCATTTCTTCAGGCCTCCAGTGTCCCTCTCTTAGGCAACTACAATTTGTCCTTTTTCAGCTACCCTTCCAGATGTCTAAGAAGATTAGAGGAAATATGAATATATACACAAATGGTGGCACACTATACACAGGGTTCTGCGTCCTGCGTTTTTCACTGAATTTATCCCAGAGATTGTTTTATATCAGTACATGTGAAGTTGCCTCATTAGAGATTGTTTTATATCCATACATGTAAACCTGCCTCATTTTTTCCCAGTGGCTAAATTGTATTCCACTATATGAAAATGCCGTAATTTATTTGACTAGTTTCCTGCTGCAGAGCATTTGGGTTGTTTCCACTCTTTTGCTACTATACATAATTTTGCAGTTAATTTGTTTAATTCACTTCTAATTCTGATAAACATAAAAGGGTGAAACTGAGATTTACATAGAAAACTATTTCTGAAAAGTTATGTATAAGCTGAATTTAATAAATCAGTGTTTTCCAGAATCTGCTGTTTTACAAAATAATCAAGTCTTAGAACTGGATAGGCTCTTAGGGACTATTCCCATGCAGCCCCGGTTTTGTAGTAACTACAGTAACAGCATCTCCAATAACCTTTTGGTTAAGGATTAAAGCTAGGAAGGAAACCTGTGCTAACTCTCGATTTAACTAAGGCTCAGAGAGGACAAGTTACTTCTCTAAGGTCACACAGCTGTTGAATGGAAGAGTCGGGGCACAAACCCTGCATTCCATTTCCATTCACCATCTTGCATTGATAATCTTAGTCATTATAATCATCAGTTCCAGCACATCTATTTATAAACCAAGCATTCCATCTCTTCAGTTTCCTGAAGGTAGTACTCAAAGATTTAAAAAGAAGAAACTAAAAAAAAAAAAACAAAAAATAAAAACAAACCTGGGGTGGAGGGGAGGCCTTTAAGAAGAGAGTGGGATGTGTGTTTAATAGAGTTCTTGCCATGCATTATCTAGTTGCAATCTTAATTGATCTTAATTGCTATCAACCTATTGAGTTCCCGAAGCCTTCTAACCAGACTCGGTTGGCCAAGAAGATTACTTAGTGTTTTCTAAGTGCTGGGACACAGGTTGGGCAACACCAAGACAACAGAGGGAAGTCCCAGTTCCCAAGAGACACGCAGAAGAAAGCCCAGGAACACAGACGTGGCACCCCTTGAACAGCCAGTTAACGCAGGGCTGGCTGTCCTCACCTGCACGTAAAGAACAGCTGCAGTGCTCTCAGCACTGTGTGTGGCACAGTGAGGGGTGCAGTGCAGAGCCCCGCGTGCTCCTTCCCCCCAGGAGGCTTGAAGCCCATCTTCTAAGACACGTCGTACCCAGAGGGAAGAACCAATTGAGAGGGGATCTGTCGCTGGGAGATGAAATTCGATGGAGCTGCATTTTCTGGAGGTCAAGTTCTCGAGTCAGTGTGCAAGGTAGAAAATAAGAATATAATCAAGATTCACCTTGAAAGTCCTTTAGGAGGGCACTGGGTAGGCAATAGACACACTGGCTCTTGATACCTAAATTCATCTTAGCCTGTTCCTCCAGTTCTGGAAGAAGTTACACTTTCTAAGGTTGAGCACCAGATGATACCTGTGTTTAAATACTGTGGCCTCACTCAGCGTACGGAGATGTTTGTACTGTGATATCCCTGAGGCAGCAGGCACCAGGCTCACCCCTGAGTACAGCAGCAGGTTCACGTGGTTATATCTCCTTGTTCCGTTCTCTTCTTTTTTTATTTTCCTTCCCTCCCTCCTTTCTTTTGTTTCGTCTTTTCCATGAAGCTTGACCATTTGCATTTGCATAAGCTAAATGAACCTGCTGAGAGATTCCATTGTCCTGTGCATGAGAAGGTCACAGGGGCTGTAAGTTAACCGTAGGAGGTTAAGCTAGAAAGGTCTTAGGCTAGGTGAGCAGCTGTGCTGGAGAGGAGATCCACGGAGTAGATTTTAAACTGCAGTTCTGTCACCCAGGATTGCAGACGAAAGACTTAGGCTTGGGTTGACCAGGCCTTGGTGTGGGGCTGGGAGAGGGCAGAGTCCATGTGTACCAGACGCTTTGCTCTAAGGCCCCAGGCCTCTCTGTCCGTTCTCCATCTCTCCCCTCCCCAGCCTCCCCGTTGCAGGCCATTTCGAGAGGCCTGCGTGGAATGAACCGGTGTGACTCTGTGTCTGCTTCCTCTGTGGATGCCCGACAGCATGTTCTCCGGGACAACTTGGAAGCCAGCTCCCTGACCCCCACTTCCACTCACGCTAGAGGTGGTAGAAAGGCTCAGGACTTCTTTCACCGTCTCTCCCAGGAGGCTGTGCTGACCTACCCACATGGCATTTAGGATCTGACTTCCTCGGTTATGGAGCAAATGAAAGGTGCCTTAGCCACAGCGGTAGCCACCTTGCCCATCATGGTTGACAAGGTGCTTTCCCTCACGTTCTTCATTCTTTCGCTCTCTCCGCTCATGCTATATGCATTTATTGAGCCCCTACTGTGTACTTGGCTCTGTGCTTGGTACTGAGGCTTCAAAGATAAGGAAGGTCCAGGCCCCCCCTTCAAGGCACTCATGGTCTGTGAGGGAGACAGACATGCACAAAAGCCAAGAGCAGTTAAGTGCCACTGATATCAGTGTGAAAGTGGTCTCCTGGGCTCCGCGGAGGGGACTGGTGACTTCTGCCAGGGCCAGGGGAGAGAGAACTGTCAAGAAAGGTCTAGGACTGCCCCAGTGCCTTGCACGGCACCTGTGCTTGGTGAGTGCTGTGGAACTAATGAGAGAGAGGCTTCCTGGAGAAGCTGTTAGAGCTGAGGCCTCAGAAACAAGTAGGCGTCCACCAGGTGGCAAAGGGAGTCAGGGCGTTCTAGGCATAGGGAGCAGCTCAGGTCAGGCCTGGAGGCTCCACACTACACATTCTACTCTGGGAACTGCCAGTGGTGGGGCACGATGGAGCACTGGTGGGGGTGCGGGAGGGGGCAGGCAGGGGCCAGGTCAGCCGTGTGTGACAGCTGGGAGGTTTGGACCTTATCCAGAGGCAGTGGAGAGCTACTGAGGACTAGACGGAGTGTGTGTGTGTGTGTGTGTGTGTGTGTGTGTGTGTGTGTGTGTATGAGAGAGAAAGGATCAGAATTTTTATTTTTTTTTTTTGAGATAGAGTCTCACTCTGTTGCCCAGGCTGGAGTGCAGTGGCACTAATATATCTCACTGCAACCTTGACCTCCTGGGCTCAAGTGATCCTTCTGCCTCAGCCTCCCGAGTAACTGGGACTATAGGCTTGCACCGCCACACATGGCTAATTTTTTTATTATTTGGTTTTTTTTTTTTTAGAGATGGGGTCTTGCTATGTTGCTCAGGCTGGTCTTGAATTCCTGGGCTCAAGCGATCCTCTCACCTCGGCCTCCCAAAGTGCTGGGATTGCAGGTGTGACCCACAGCCACCCAGCCAGATTTTCTGTTTGGAAGATCATTCAGTTGCAGTGTGGAGACTGCTGGAGATGGGGGAGGGTGGGCAGCAAAGAGACCAGGTGGTTGCAGCTGAGGGGACAAGGAGGAGGAGTCTGAGCCAGAGCAGTCGCTTTTGGAGGGAGAGGTGGAGGGGAGAAGCTGGGTTAGGAAGGTGTCAAGGAAGCGGGGTTGACAGTCCTTAAGGATGAACCCGAACGTACAGTGCAATGAAGAAGAGAAAGGTGTTGCCCAGATTTCTGCCCGAGACATAGGAGGAGGAGCAGATTTTACAGGAAAGATGAGTCTAATTTCAACATGTTGAGTAGGAGGTGGCTCTGGGACAGCTGAAAGAGATGTCCAGTGGGCAGTTGGACATACAGGTCTGGCAGGAGATCCCCAGGAGATGGCATGGGGGTGCTGGCCCCCCTCCTCCCCATAACCTCCATGAACCCTAACCAAACTGCCCCAAATAAGCATCATCTAAGTAAAAACAATTGCTTAGTCTGCAGCTGCAGCTTCAAGACAAGTTCCAGACAAACTTGATGACTTCCCTTTAGCCCCGCTGTGTGTTAGACATTCTGGAGCAGACATTTGGGGACCACCAGCATAGAAAGCAGTTGGATCTCGGGGAGCTAATGACATCATCCAGGGAGAGCGTACAGGAGGAGGTGAGGGGATCACCATTTAAGGGGTGCAGTTACGGGAAATTTGCAACAGGGCCTGAGAAGGAACCAATGGTGAGGAAGAAAGAAAAACAGGAAAGTGTGCTGTCATGAAGGCCAAAGGAGGAGGGAGCTTCGTGTTTTATGAAAACAGGGCCTGTGATTTTGTGCACCTAGTACAGCATGTGGCACATGAAAATTTCTCCATAGGCATTTATTAAATTGAGTTGAAATTGATCAACTGTTGATCAGGGGGAAGTCAAGAAAGAGGGCACTGAAAAGACTTATTGATTTAGGAATTAGGAGGTTATTGGGGCTTTGCCAGGCTTCTCACTTGATGTAAACTCCCTGTGAAATCGGTGGTACAGGTGTCACCTGCCCCAGGTTGAAGTGGCATGTGCACGTCCTAGACTCCCAGTTCACCTTTCCCTGAGCTGCCGAGGAAATAGGGAAGAGCCCAAGGGAACACTGATGCCTTTAATTTCTGGTATTAATGCTCCAAACTGGGGCATCTGGTCAGCATTTCTGGCATTTGCCTGTGTTTGTTATTATTGTAGGTGGCTGTGCTCTTCTTGGATGGTGTGGGTATTTTAATTAGATTCTTTTCACAGAGGAGAAGATGGAGGCTTGAGCACAGTGTTGTCTTGGGGGCCAAAGGAGCCTAAGTGCAGGTGGAAGGAGATGATAGGGTAGTTTAGGTCTTAGGTCTGCAAACAACAAAAGCTGACTCTGGTTGAATTGAAAAGAGATTTATTGGAAGGATATCTGGTGGCTCACTAAATGTCCAGGAAGGCTGGAGAATGAGGCTCAGAAATCGATCAGGACTTGAAGTTGGGTGGCCAGAACCAATGCCAAGCTCACACTGCTGCTAGCCGGACATCACTGCCACCAGCAGACCTGGGTGCTGCCACCTCCCCCAGAATGAGTTCTGAATTCTCACTGCTTTGTGCCACTCACTCACTCCAGAGGCAAAGCCCAGGCCGAGCATGCAGTTGGCCCAGCCAAGTCGCGTGCACATGTCCTTGCTGTTGGGGGTCCTGAAGAGCAAGGCAGTGGAGGCTGCAGCTTCCTCAGTGGCAGGTGCAATTCCACCTCCCGTCAGGACTCACAGTGCCAGGTGCCTGAAACCAGGGCAGGGGTTCCTGTGGCCGGTGGACGAGTGTCTAAGCTCCCCCTAGAACCTGGAGCCCACGAGCCCGTTCCAGCCCTCAAACTGGGATGATTGGGCAGTGCTGGATGTGGGAAGAGGATACAGGGCACCCCCCGCCCCGTAGGCCACTGAAAGCATCCACGTCTTGATCTTAATCTTTTTGGACATCTTTCCGAATCCTTAGCCTTCAGCCAAGCTTTAGGATTGTTAATATGCTCAGGAGGTCTGAGCATATCATTCGCAGCTGGAATTCTCCTCTGGAATCTGAACTATTCCAGTGGAAAAGGGAGGTCATCCCAGCATCTGGATCCTCCCCGCACATTTGGTTCCACTTGGAAAACTTAAGTGCTTCCTTGTGAGGACAGAGGCCAAGGCTTGCCTCGCTCTGACTAGCCAGCAGTCACAGAGTAAATTCTGTTCCCGGCCCCGGGGTGGGTGAGACTCACAGGGCTGCAGGGTGTTTGGGAGGTACTACCTTGCTTTTCAGACTAGAAGTTAGAATTCCAGCTTCAGGCTTGGTTTGTGGAACAGATGAGGTCCCTGGTGCCCAGGCTTCCCAGGCGACCTTTCCCGTTCCGAGGATGTCAACCTAGCTGAGATGTTCTTCCCAGTCTCCTGCCTGGGAGAGCTAAAGTTGCTAGGGCTTTGTTTGCCGGCAGCTGTCAGTATCACCTGTTATATCCTGCCCAGTTTCCTCATCCAAAAACATGAGGGGGCGTCGGACAGGGTGAGCTCCAGCTTCCTTCTTGCTCTCACATATCTCCTCTGGTTATAGCTCTTCGAAGCAAGGCACCTTGGCTGAAATCTTGGTCATTCAGTTCTAATAACTTTAGACAAAGGAATTAATTTCCTTAAAAAAGAAAAAGAAAAATGCAGTTCTGAACTTACAGGCTCTTTGCTGCCAGTGTTTTAAGACTTTTCCTGGTACCTCAAAGCAGGAAGCCGCCACTCCCACGAAGCTGGGTGTGTCGATGGGCTGGGTTTTTGCAGCCCTGGCCTGGAAGCAATTCCTGATCCTGAGGCTTGGTGACCAATATGGGGTAAGGATGGCCCCTGGAGGGAGGAAGCAGGGGCGTTCCTGGTTCCTGGCCAGAGTTGGCTCTGGCCTTAATTTACACTGAACTTGCCCATTTTTGTCCAGATGAAATGAAATTGTGTTAAAAGCAGCATTAAAGCTGAAAAGAAGTCTTAAAGGACTTGCATCAATTATTTTACTAAAATACAGCTTTAGTCATGTCAACCCCAAGTCCTGTAGTCCCACAGTCCTCCGAATGGCACACGGGCCCCTGTTTGAGCCCCAGCCTACCTTTCTGGCCTTTCTCCTGCCATGCCCCTTCCCTAGCATGTTCAGCTGGCCCCTCGCTGCTCCTGGGTGCAATGCACTCCTCTTGGCCTTTGCTCACCGTTGTCCCCCGCACCTGGAATGCCCTCCCTGCCCTTTTCCTCCTGGCAGACGCCCACAGGGCCAGCCAGAAGTCACCTTGCTTCCATGTTGCCTTCATGAGCCACCACCTTGGCATTTCTGCACTGGAACTTCCCAAGTGCAGGACGCTGGAGTCAACTGCAGGTGTGCCTGGCTCCTGACTGGCCTAGCACTGTGCCTGGCGCACAGTAGGTGTCCCATGACAGGAACTGGAAGGGCAGCCCACAGGATGTGAGGGAGTGGTGGGCAGGCCCAGGACCTATCCTGGTCAGGGGGACGTGTGTGCCGGGTGAAATGTTGTCTGCTCGACAGCCCCAGGTCTCCCTTAGCACCTGCTGGTGGAGCTGCCACCTTGGTGACTCTGCTGGTTTTTTTTCTGAGCCTGCCAACAAGCCCCTGGTAAGGGTGAGAAGGGGATTTGGGGACACAAAAGCCAGCACTTGGGCCCTACTCACCCTGAGGAGGCATCTGTGGTGAGGCGCTGGTTTAAAGGCAGCAGAGACTTCGTTTCCCACCGGCCCTGACCTTGGAAGAAGAATAAATACCAGCTGGCTCGAGAGGTCCCCTTAGTTTTCATGCCCAGCATTGTCTGCTGGCTTTGCACAGAGAAGGAACTAGGGAAAACGAGTCAGCAAACCATGAGAGGAGAGAGTTGGGCTCTTTAAAATGAAAGCGCTATTCAGTGAGGTCATGAGGCAGTCAGGACGGGCTGTGGCTCTTCCTGCTGGAGAGCAAGAGGAACAGGCCCCCCGACAGTGATCGCAGGCTGCGGTGGGAGCCCCAAAACAGGGACTTGGAGTCTCGGTTTGTCTGTAAAATGAAGGGGATAGACTCCATGGGGTCCTTGCCTGCTGGAAAATTCTGGGAGCCTGTGAATGAGCCTGGCAGGTGGTATCTCTATGGTGCCTCACAGTGGGACCTGGTGGTGTCACTCAGAGACTTCCTATTGTTGAACAGTTATCCCGGGTCTGTGTGCCACTCAGGGAGCATCCTGGAATAGCATCATTCTCGCCATGGCTGATAAGCTGGACTTTCTTTCTTTAAAGACTTTATCTTAAAGTTGAGCCACTCTTAGGGCTGAGCCCACATATACATGGGCCTATTAGACCACTGGTGAGTGTATGAATTACAGTGTTGGCAAAGTATGTTTCCAGAACCTAAAAGCACATGACATTTCCAAGTCTCCTTTAGGAACCCATCAGTCTTTGTTCCTGGCTCAGGGGAAGCTTGGTGGAGTGGGTTTGATATCCAGGGATGTGTGAGCTCATTTGGGGAGGGACAGAATGTGGGATCTGCCTTTGTTTCTGCCTCTGTGGGGCCCACTCTCCCCTTCCTGTCCATCCCAGCCCTCTACCTTCCTTCCCACACCTCTCTGTCCTCTTTCCTCACCCCTCCTCAATAAATCGACTGTGCTCCCTTCAACATCCATCAATCACAGGGTGTGTGCTCCAGATGCTGACCCACTGGGGAGCTGGGAAAAGTGCATGTTAAGAGTAGACCTTGACTGGTAGAATTGTGAGGTGTTGTCAGGAAAACTACTTTGGAAAATAGATAGTCCAGCTGCTGGGACTCACACAGAGCAATATATTTGAAAAATGCACTAGAACTTGAAGCTGTAAGAAAATGTTAATTTCCATGTACCCATTGGTATTCCTTTGGGGAATTTAATCTAAGGAAATAATTCTAAAAATGAAAAGAGAAGCCAGGCGTGGTGGTTCATGCCCATAATTCCCAGCTACTAGGGAGGCTGAGGCAGGAGGATCACTTGAGGCTAGGAGTTTGAGAGCAGCCTGAGCAACATAGCAAGACCCTCATCTCTAAAGAAAAAAATAGGTAAATAGAAGTAAAAG
>RJWJ010004957.1:29175-71712 GCA_004363605.1 Indri indri
GTTCGAGACCAGCCTGAGCAAGAGCGAGACCCCGTCTCTACCAAAAAAATAGAAAGAAAATTAATTGGACAGCTAAAAATATATATAGAAAAAATTAGCCGGGCATGGTGGCGCATGCCTGTAGTCCCAGCTACTCAGGAGGCTGAGGCAGAAGGATCACTTGAGCCCAGGAGTTTGAGGTTGCTGTGAGCTAGGCTGACGCCACGGCACTCGCCCCAGGCAAGAGAGTGACTCTGTCTCCAAAAAAAAAAAAAAAAAAAGAAGTAAAAGGGAAAGAGCTATAAGCACAAAGATGTTTATAGCAACATTACTTAAAATAGCAAAAAAACTGTAAACAGCCTCAGTGTTCCACATGGCTATGAAATTCATGACACTGAGATCCAGTGGGATATTGTGGTACTCTTATATTACTATGGAGATGATGTTAATGCATGGGAAAATATTGATGAATTTTGGTGAAAAATGTAAAATAGAATTACGTATACACTTGATAAGTGCATAAAAACTGATTACATTGGCCATAGTATAAATTGCATCATGTAAATACTGGAGTTAGGTAAAGAGGTTATGGATGGAGTATTTGTGTGTTTGAAATTGCTTTAGTAATATATATAGCATCTGTACTTTTTTTTTTTTTAAAGACAAGGCCTTAACATCAAAGGCTTTGGATCTGGGTGGGAAGGAGGCCAGGGGAAAGGACTCCAAGCCTCCCTCCCATCTGTTACCAGCAGGAAGACCAAACTGCTCTGTCTTATCAGCCACCAGCACTGCACACGCAGGGGCTGGAGGGTTCAGATTGGCCTGAGTTCGCAGACTGGCTAACCACATACCTGTGAGGTTCACAGCGTGGACTCTGCCTCCTGTGCTGGTGCAGCAACCTCCCAGTGGCTCAGGACCCCAGAGGATCATTCACACCTGGGTTTCCAGGGAACCGGCCTGGTGGGCAGTGTGGCCCTTGAGGCTTTGAGCCACCCAGCAGGCTGCCTGGCCCTGCAGGCCTCTGCCACTGGTCGAGGGAGCTGAGTCTCTCTTCTGCAGTTCCAACAGTCAGCAGGGAGGGTGTGCTTTGCAGTGAGGTTGAGTCTTGGGTGCTTGCTCTGTTGCACTCATTTATCAAAGTGTTGAATTTAGAGCTGCTCTGTCTGCAGTGCTAGCCACATTCATCCAGTCCACCTCCAGCCTAGCAGGCAGGGCGCCCTGACCCCACATCTTGCCGTGAGCTCTGCTGGGACTCACAACTGCAGGTATGGCCCTGTGGCTGAGCAGCCGACCCTCTTCTGACCACCTTCTCGTATCTCTGGCATCTCAGAACCTCCCGAGGCCTACTGAGTGGCCTTCTCACCCCCCACACCCCTTATGGGAGGCTTTTCTTCTGAGTGGGGAGCCTTTCTTCTTGACATGGGGAAGGTCTGTTTGGAGGGCCCACAATCATCCTTTCACTGTGACCAGCTGGGGGATGTGACCAGGGCAGGAAATGGAGACTCCTTAGTGTTGTTTGGAGTCCTGAGGTGGGTGGCAGCCGGAGAGCCCTGGGCATACCTCGTATGGGCAGGTCGGAGCCTGCTACAACAGAGGCCACTCAACAGAACACGTGTGGAGGGACATCCAGGCCCAGCAGGGGCCCTGGCTATCTCACGCATGTATCTGCTAAAAACCAAATTCCAGGACTGTCAGAGATTTGGAGTTTTTGTTCTGGGATCAGACTAAAATAGGACCTTGTGGCTGGAGGTTTTCCAGGGTCAGAGAGAGAGCAAAGGAAAGAGTGTGGGCTCAGGGCTCGCCCGGATGCTCATCAGGGCATGCAGGCCGGTTTCATGTCTCCCATGCTGAGCAGTGCTGTGTGTGTATTTGGAGGTGGGGGTGGGGACGCTCCATGCACTTCTCTAGACTATTGTGTTCATTCCTAGATGCCCTGGCCCCATCCCCCCAGCACCCCCACTGCCAGTGACATCGAGCCCCGTTCTGATCATTGCTGGTGGTGTGAATGGCAACTGCCACAGAGCCTAAGTAACAAGCTGTCTTCCTGAGCCCAGGCCCCAGCAATAACTGCTCTCTCAGTTCCCTAATTTAGAGACCACGTGTGTGCCCCAGGGTTGTCAGCAGCTCAATTTTTTGAAGCTTGAAACACATTTCCATAGAAACAATGCTATAAATGGTGGTTGGGTTCCTAGGCTAGCCCACAAAGAGCCCTGGTATCACCTCAGAAGTTGCTGAAATAAGGTATTAGTAAAATTGAGAACGCGAATGCAGCATAAGAGTTAGCACCCAGGACACCGGAGGTTAAATGGTGTGAGTTTATTTGTGTAACTTTGTTTCTTCGGGCAGAGGTGTCTTTCAAAGACCTCCAGATAACTGGAGCTTTGGGGCCCTCCCCTGCCCACAGGCATAACCCCTCCTCTCCCAGGGTACATTCCTGCCTCTGTCCTCTTCCAGCCAGGGGCCTGAGCCTACCTGCCCTTGGAACCCTGGGCTGGGGTGTTTTTATGATGAGGGAACCCTGTTCAGTGGCCCTTACAACAACATCGTCGGCATCATCATCATTGTTATTTAAACCATCTCGATCAATTTAACAGAGTAAACATTACACCTTAACAATTTACACCATTTAGAATTCTCGTCTGATGGCCTCTGATGTTCCTGCGGAAGATTAAACATAGTTTGTAAGTTCATCTCTACATACTTCTTTGTGCTGGTTTTGTCACTTGATTTCGTCAAATGGCTTAATGAGATTGTTTCCATATATGGATCCCTTTCATATATTATTCTGTGACCACACCTTACCACAATCTGAATAAATTTCAGTTTTTTGGCTGTATGTATAGATGCTATGGTGAAAAAGCTTCTTTGTGGTGGTATTTTAGATTGTTTTCCTGGGATATAGTAATCCCCCAACCATAATTATCTAAGAGAGTCTTAAACTCTTGCAGCACAATGCCAAGGCACATTCTAGAAAGACTGAAACAGTTTCTAGTAGTGCAGCAATGCACATGCAGCTGTTTCTCGATAGCCCTGCCAAGAGCAGCTTTCTTGTTTTATTTATTTACTTATTTTCACATTGACTTGGGCCATAATGGGGCCTAATGGTGTTCTAATTTGCATATCTTAAATTGCTGCTGAGACTGTACATTTTTCCTCTGGATGATTTACTGTTTGTGTTTCCTCATGTGTCAAACCCTGCTCATCTCCTGTGACTGCAGAGCCTACGTTTATCTTCTTGCACCACTTTCTTGTCGGGAATCCTCGAGTCCTCTCTTCCTCACTGGCTCCCTCCCTGAGAGGGAGGGGCCCTGCCCTGCCCTCTACCTTGGCTAACTCCTCCCCACACCTGCCTGGCTCACCACCTCTGTCACTCTGGCCTGGTCCTCTGACTGCCTGGGACTGACGCTGGGGGTGGGAGGGAGTGAGGGGGACCAGTACTGGGGGCCCTTGTGATGGAGGCCCAGGGGCGGCAGGGAGATGCCAGGCAGGTTTATAAAGTGACCTCATTGGAGGGAGACTGCCCAGGGAGATTCTGGAAGGAGCCACTGGCTGTTAGAACTGGAGAGGGCACTGGAGTTCATCTGGTCTAGAGTCATGCATTCAGAGGTCGGCAGGAAGCAGAGGGAATGCAGTCACAGAGGCTGGCACAGTTGTGATGATAAATGACAGTGACCCATGGCCTGGGATCTGTGGACAATTGGAATGTGAGTCCCATCTCAGTGCCACTCCCAGGCTGCGATGCTCAGCCCCACCTCCAAGAAGGACGGCTCAGTGTGGCCAGTGTTCCAATTTTTTTTCATGACAAACCAGAAATCCTGATTTTTAGTTTGAATTTCCTGATTTAAAAAAATGTTGGCAATAAATTCAATTAAAAGAAAATATAATATATGGGTCAAATAAAATACATCTGTGAGGGAGAATGGCTTGTGAGGCCCTAGTCTGTGACCCCTCCCATTTTATTCAGCTTCTTTATTGGGGAAACACGGGCCCAGAGAGGTACCCTCATGTAGCAGAGAGGAGGAATCAGAGTCCAGGGGTCAAATTCCATCTGTCTGACCTTCAGAGAGCTGTTGAACCTTCTTGAACCTTAGCTTCCTTATCTATAAAATGGGGATAATGGCTTCCTCCCAGGGTGCTGGGTGGATCCAGTGGGCTTGCATCATGTCAAGTATTTAGCACATGCTCAAATAAATGTGTTCCATAGGTTCTGTGTAGGGTTATCCAGAAAATTAGAGGAAGAACTGGGCTTAGAACTTTGCTGTCATGGAGCCCAGTCCACAGCGTGTTCCATGTCACATTGGACTGCTTTTGTGGGAGTTTCAGGAGGTGTCTGGACACAAGGATCCTTCTGATCCCAGAGAAATTGTAGGTCACTTTAGGAGAGGTTGACTGCCCAACAGCTACTGAGCACAAAAAATAGAGCCTCACAGCTCTGTGGACTTGCACTGCAGGCCCCAGAATCCAGGAGACGGAGCCTCAGTAGTTAATAATAATAGTAATACCATACACCATTGAACTAGGAGGCCATTCATTATAAGGTGCACCATTATTTTATGTACAGCTAAGAAAGAGAAAATGCTGCTAATTAAGCCATACATGCTATCAATTGTAAGATGCATCACAGTAGCTGGGGGATGGTGCCCCAGCCCTATAAAGCAGATCTGGGAGGGTTCCAACAGTATACACTCCAGAGGCCTTCCTCTGCTTGGAGGAGTCAAGGAAGGCTTCTTGGAAGAGCTGCCATAAAGCTCAAGTCTGGTGGGAGACCCGGGTGTAGGCTTACATGGGGATCAAAGCGGAGGGACGAGGAGCATGTGTGAGGATACGAGGGTGAGAAAGCATATGTCTTGGGGAATTTCAGGTTGTTTGGCTGTTTGGCTGTGTGGGCTGGGGCTGGGAAGTGGGGCAGAGCTGGATCATGTGAGAAAGTTGCCTAACAGTCTAGCTTACAGTCTCAGCTTTACGCAGTAGACGATGGGAGCTATTGAAAAGAGGTATGATCACTCTGATGGAAGTGTGGATGGTAAAGTGAGCAAGATTAGAAGCAAGGAGTTCAGTTAGGAGATGAGAAAAAATGATAGCCAACACTTATAACAGAGGTAATGCGTGCCAGACACTGTTTTACGCTCTTACTTATCATTGCTTTCTGCAGGTGAGTGGTTAAGTAACTTGCTTAAGGTTATCAAGCTGATGTGAGCCAAGATTTGGACTCAGGTCTCAGCCTGTGCTCTTAACCTGTATGCTTGCATGAACGTGAATGTTGGATTCTAGTCCATGATGTATCAGTATCTGTTTTCATTTAAAAATAATGCTTTAACGCATGCCCCGTCACACACATTGGGTCTCCAGGGTTCCCGTTCCTCCCGGCCCACTGCCACAACGTGGGGAAGCGAAGCTCCAGGGAACAGCCGGTGAGCAAGTCTGTCTGGGGCTGATTCTGCAGAGGGCATGGACCCGTGCTGCAGGGAGGCCTTTGGGAAGCGGGCAGCTCTCGATCTGTTTAGAAAGGGTGTTTCTGTCCCATGGCCCTGCTGGCCTGCCCTCTCTGGCAGCCACACCTGTTTTGTCCTTCTCCCTATACCCAGCCAGACGTCTCTCCCAGAGTGACAGCAGCAACTGGGGACATCTACAGAAGCTCCCTCTCAGGCCGGACAAAGGCACTCGGAACCTGGCCCAGGCCTGCAAGGGGAGGAGCTGGGGAGGGGAGGGGTGGGCCAGGGACATGGACAGCTGTGGGCTGGTGTGGCAGGCGGGGCCCTGCCCCAGAACAGGTGAAGTCAGCGGGGGTGGAGGAGGAGGGTCCCCTGGGTTTTCAAGGGTAAAAGAGAAGACCGAGCAGAGACTTCTCAGCACATGGCGGCTTAACTCCATGACTGGGGTGGTTTTGAGCTCCCTGCTTCCTCAGACAGGACCTGGCAAAGGAGTGAGGAGAAGACGCAGCTGTGAAAGGGGTGTCCCTATTCAGGCTGGGCGGGCAGCACTGTGGGAAAATGTGGTGGAAAGGACACAAAAACGGGGACTGGGACCCCAGATGAGATACTGAGTTGATGTTGGAAAAAGTCTGTCTGGGCGGAGCCCAGGAGAGGGGTCACCCTGAGGCCAATGGGGTCTTTTCAGAGAAAAAAAAATCTTGCCTGGAACTAGTTTCTTAAAAGGGATAAGCTAGTTTTGGGAGGAGATAGAGGATAAAACAGTAAAAATAATAACAGTTGTAAGCCCTTTTATGTACATAGCATGACAGAGTTATAAAGCAGTTTTTTTGTCCTTTTGATCCTCCTAAACCCCTAGAGGGTGGTCATTCTTTTATCGTTCATGCAACAAACACAGTGCGTTTGTTATGGGCCAAAAAAGTGAGGCTCAGGGGTTAGTGACATCTTTCCTGAGATCACATAGCGGGTTTGTTTTAGTTAGGCAGGACCCAGACTCAGTCCTGGTTCTCTGTTCTCTCCACACCCTTTTCTTTCTTCTGTTGTAACTGTAGGAATGAGGTCCTAGAGGTAGTACCTTGATTCTGCAGGGCAATGACAGTAGGGACTCAAGAACATAAGGGACGTAAGGAACCTGGCATTGTGGACTTGTGATGCCCTTAACAGTATTTGTACTGGCGATTCCCCACACTTCGGGAAAGGTTGGTTGTTCACTTAAGCACGCGCATGTGCTGGTCTCATTGACAGAGCAGGAATGGTGGGAAAAGGACAGAAATGCAGGTGTGGGGCCTGGGAAAAGGAAACTCCACTTTTAAACAGTGATGATGGCAGCAGAACATTAGTGGAGGCAGGTGGGTGGCCGTGAGAACCTGGCTTCCCTGGAAGGTTTTTTTCCTCCCCTTTATAACAGCTTTATTGAGATATAATTCACATACCATAAAATTCACTCTTGGAAGATTTTAATGGACTGGACACAGGTGATAACCACACAGGGCAGTGACAGACCACTCTTGAGTACAGTCCAGAGAGCTGATGCGGTCCCAGGAAGCCTCTTGAATGCCATCCTCTGCCGTCATTGGGACCCAGAGTTTGGAATCCTATCTGGGGTGCTTTGCTTCCTGGAGTGTTTCTTTCTCATCAGACACTCTCCCTGGGAACTGGAGCTCCGAACTCCTCTTTCCTGCAGTTGGTGAAGGTTGAGGGTGGAGAAAATCCCACTCTATTCGTAAAGTCTCTGGAACACCTCCGCCCCGAAAGGTCACCCTTCTTGGTTGCTCCAGAGGCTTGTAGGAGAGGCTGGGGCTTCTAAAACCAAAACTTTCACTTCACATGTCAGTGATTCTGCATCGTCATATCTGCAGCAAAAATGACCTGCAGGGCTTTCTCGGAAGGGCTGCAGCTTTCTTTACACAGCCTCATCTGCCCACTTTTGGGGGGTAGACTTCTGCTAAGCAGGGGGGCTATTTGGTATAGTCTTGAGCCCTCCTCCCCTGCACACATGTGTCCCCTTTCCTCTCTTTGCTCCCTTCTGAGGTGACCTGAATTTGGAAGTGTAGTTGTAGTGAAAGGCTCCTGCAGGCCTACTGATTTCTCAGTTTCAGGTGCATCCTGCCACCTGCCCCTCCTCCCCGTGCTGCTTCCTGGGCCAGCCCCGCAGCCTGGTGTGGGACAGGGAGAAAGTCCTGACCCGACAAGGCTGAGGAGTGCCTTTTGGAGTGGCTCCCACTTGTTCCCTGGAGGCTGGGCTCTGGCTTCATGGTGGCAGGCTCTTCTAGGAATGTGCTCCCCAGCTGGGTTTTCTGGTTGGTTGGGAACATCCCTGGACTGGTCTGTCCTAGCTGTTAGGGGCTTGCTCTGGGCTGGTTCAAGGCCAGCTGCAGGGGCTGGGCCCTCAGGGGAAGTCAGGATGGCCACAGGCCTGCAGAAGAACCTGGCAGCAGTGGGCACTGGAGACCATGTGGCTTTGCTGTTGCTTCCCTCATTTGGATGAGTTGTCAGTGGAAGGGAAGAAATCAGGCAAATGGAAAAAGCAGAAAGGCTGTACACTGAGCCCCTGCCAGGAGTCCTGAGAGTCTAGCCTCTACTTGGGGGGTCTGCATCCCTGAGCACCCCAGTCCCTCAATTGCCACTGCCTTCTTCTGTGGGAGGAGCAGAGACGTGACAAATGATTGGCTTGCCCTGTGATCTTGTGCAAGCCACTTAACCTCTCTGAACCTCAGTGTTCTCATCCTTAGAATGAGAGGGATAAAACTCTCTCACATGCAGGATGGTTGAGTAAGCTGCATGGAGAAACAATACTGTGTAGAGGGTGCTAAATCCAGGAGCCTGGGCTTTTCTTTGCAGAAAGTGATTTCCCTGGTTCCCCCATTCGCTTTTTTTTTTTTTTTTTTTTTTTTTTTTTTTTTGAGGCAGAGTCCCACTCTGTCACCCTGGCTAGAGTACAGTGGCGTCACCATAGCTCACTGCAACCTCAAACTCCGGGGTCCAAGTGATCCTTCTGCCTCAGCCTCCCGAGTAGCTGGGACTACAGGTGCACCACCATGTCTGGCGAATTTTTAAAAATTTTTTGTAGAGACAGAGTCTGGCTATGTTGCTCAGGCTAGTCTCGAACTCCTGGCCTGAAGTGATCCTCCTGCCTCAGCCTCCCAGAGTGCTAGGATTACAGGCATGAGCCACCATGCCCAGCCTCCCCTATTCACTTTTTTACAATCACAGAATCATGGATCTTAAACTGGAAGGGATTTCAAGAGGTCATCTGGTCTAGTCCTCTGGCATAATTATCTATATTTTGCAGATTGACTGTTTTAAGTGCTCATTACTTTGACATGTATGTCATAACATAGTGCAAATAAGCCCTTTTCCTCTTGGTGAGGTGTGACCTCCAGGTGCACACAGGTGCTCTGGCCAGCAGAGAGGTGGAAGAGGATGGGAGAGCCATGCCCCTTAGGACCAAGAGTAGGTTTTGCAGGGTTTCTAGGCAGAAGGTTTGAGTGTTGCCTGTGTCATTCCCTCCCCCCCGCCCATCCTGGCCCTGCAGGCTCAGTGGGAGAAAGTGAGGGATGCACCTGGTTCTCAGGACTGGCCATAGGGAGAAAGTGACTGCCAGAACACAGTGTATTCTTCACTGGTCTTTCTTTCAAAGGAAACTCTCCTTCTGACCCATCTCCTTCAACAACACCAAAATACACCAGAAAACACAGAAGGAAGAACAGGGCTCCCCACCCTGGATTTTCCCTTGGCTCTGGAGCCTCATTGAATGTGGGGGCCAGCAAGAACCTCCTGAGCTGCAGTCAGGCAAGGAGGCATCAGGGCCTGGACCAGAGAATTGATTGGGGGAAAATGTGGGCATCGAGTGAAAAGCTGCCCAACTCTGGCCGGAGTTGCTAGGATTAAACCCAGGAGGCTTTCATCACCTAAGTAATGGAGCTTTTATAGGAGTCCTTTATAGGGGCTGGGGCCAGCTTCTCAATAACCTTTACGCGCACTAGGATGCTCGTGAGCCAGAAAGTGAAACTTGGGGAGGCTGTTAATAAAGTGTCTTGGAGAGAATTGTGCATGATTTACCGTATCCAAAACCAGAGAGAGTTTTCTTTGTGGAAGAAAGCGACTTGTGCCCTCCCAACATCACACACACACTTTCCTGGCAGGCTCGATGGGTTTCCAAACATTTCGTCACCGTCTCCTCCTGACCTTGATGTGAAAGGAACAAGCCGCGTGGCCTGTTGGTTCCAGCAAAGCCATCGGGGGCGCCGGCCTGGGCTGGGGGAGGGTGGCGACCGACTCGAGAGTGGAGGTGAGGTCTGCTGGAAATCCCCAGCCCGGGCAGCCGCCTGAGGTTTAAAGACGCCTTCCCCGGCCTTATTTGGTCGCAGGAAGTGGGCGGCGCCGGGCCTGCTGGCTGAGAGGCCGACCCGAGACAGTTGTGCTGATGAAGTGGTAGAGCTGGTTTCTGCTCGCCGCGGTGCCGCGCGCGCCGGCCGGCCGCTGGGCGCTCCGCGCTCCCAGCCTCGAGTTGTGCAATCCTTTGTAGCACGCCAGAGAGTCCTCCTCCTTCGCTGTTGCCTCTCGCCCTCTCTCTCTCTTTTTTTTTCAAGCTGTGAGCTCAACCGATGAGTCAGAGCCGTGCAATCCTGACACTGCATCGCAGGACTGGGGGTGACACGGAGGGAGGGAGAGCGCTCGCGAGGCGGACAGCACGGGCGCGGGGCGCGCCGAGGATCCTGCGCCGCGAGCGGGGGGTGACAGCCCGCGCGTCCCGCCCGGGCCCTGCCAGCAAACTTCCCAGCCTCGGGAGGCGCGGGCTGGCGGAAGCCCCGCGAGCGCCGCGGGGAGGCGACGGCGCCTGTTTGTTTTTAAAATCGGGGAGTGCGTGCAGGCGGCTGAAGTCCCGGAGGCGACCAAAGGCGGCGGCCCTCGGAGGAAGGGGGACAGCCGAGCCAGGAGCTTGGGCACCAGCGGGGTAAGTGGGGCTGCCGAGCCGGCGGCTGAGGCCTGCACGCGGCGGGGGCGGTGAGGGGACCCGGGGCGGCGCGCAAGCGGTGGCCGCTCGCCCGGCGGGCTGCAGCTCTGCATGCGCGGCCCGGAGCGGGGGTGCAAGGCCGTGGGGGCCGCCGCGCGCGAACTTCTGCGGCCTGGGAGGCGGTGGGAGCGAGTGTATATGGACGTGAGGTGGCCGCTCGCAACACCCCCCCCAACCCCGGGGCCCGCACCCTCCGCCCGCAGCGGCGTGTGCAGCGCAGCCCCGCGGTGTTTGTGCAGCTACGCAGCTCGCGCGCGGCCCCCGCCCACCCGGGCGCGGCCCCGGCAGGAAAACCCTCCCAACCCGCTGGGCCCACGGCGGCGGCGGCTCAGGAATCGGCTGCTCCTCCTCCGCCGGAGCGAAACGTGGTGTCCGCAGGGACCCGCTGGCGTGACGGAGCCCAGGCCCGGGAGGCGCGGCAAGGGGCTCGCAAGCTGCGGGAACTTGGCGCGGGAGCCCCTTCCTCTAACAGCGTGCACGGGAAAGCGGGCATGGACACTGTGTCAGCGCCAGGAGTCTGGGGAACAGAGGTGCAGTGGCAGCAGGGAACTGGGGCAAGTGCAGTAGAGGCCTAGGTTGGAGCGTCTAGCGCGGGCGGCAGGCGGGCGAGCGTAGAGCCGCCTCGCCCCGCGCACCCCGGCGCTGCTGGCACACCTCAGACCTGTCATCCGCCTCGCCCGCCCCCGTATGCCCGCGCTGCTGTGGCCAGCCCGGCCTCGCCGGTGCAGTCATCCGCGGTGCCTGTCCGCAACGCTGGAGCCCGTCCGCAACGCTGGAGCCCAGGGTTTGTCTCGGCTCTGCATATGGCCAGCTTGGTGGAGCTGGTCACATCCCCCTCCCAAGTCGCACATGCAGGAACGTGTGCACAGGGTTGCCCCTCTGAGGGCCCCTACCCAGGCCTCTGGGTAGGGCCCGTGGGGAGGCAGGGGAACCTGGTGTGTCCTGGGGCTTTCAAGCTTCCTTCCCACAGCAGGCAGACCTGGAGGAGGTACCTGCCACCCAAAGTGAAGAACAAGGTTGTCCCAGCCTAGCCTCCAGTGAGAGTTGCTGGAAAGATGGAAGGGGAAGTTACGTGCCCCATTTAAAACTCTGCTGGTCACAACTTCGTTGCTTCTTCCTGTTTCCACCATCCCACGTGGGACCTGTGTGCCAGCTGTGGAGCCTCGCTTAGGGGGTAGCAGGATGGGGGAAGAGCTGGCTGGCCATGGAGGCTGCTGTGGCACGTGTGTGCCGGGGATCCCTGTTGGCAGCTGTGGCTGGAGGAGCAGAGGTCTGGCTCACCCCAACAGGGGGAGCCTGGCCTGGAGGTCTGGGCTCTCCTTGTTTCCTGTAGCATCAGGATTGAGACTGGAGGCCTGGTGGAGGTAGAAGGAGAACTGAAGCTCTGAGGAGAAGCCAGTCCTCCCCAGGGGGCCTTGGCTGAGAGGAGAGACCACTTGTCTTGCTGCAGAGCCTCCCAGGGAAGGTGTGGCACATGCCCCTTTAGGATCAGAGAGTTGCACCCTTTCCACAGGTGTTAAATGGCTTCGGGACCAAGAGGAAAGGAAAAACCTTCCCAGGTGGACAGTTTATGAGTCCTCTTTTTCCTACTGCACTGGACAGTGAATAATAGGGGTATAAGCGTTCAATTACTGTGATGAACCATCTCATTGCATGGCCCTGGTCCAGTCTCCACTGTAATTGGATTGGCCTCTGGCTGGTTACGCTGGTCTGTGTCACTCCCAAGGGACAAGGGGGTAAAGAACCTGGAGGAAGCCCCCAGGTCATACAGCTTGCTCTGGAACAGCCTGCCCACTGCCAGTGTGACTTCTCCAACTGCTGGCAGAGCCCCTGCTCCCCATGGCTCTGTCAGCCCTTCGCCCCACCCCAGGAAAGAGTGCCCTGGAGTGCCCACAGGGATGAGAATTTAACTTTTAAACGTGGGACTTAAAAATAGCCTCAGTGTTTGACTCTGTGGGCTGCTGCTTTCAATAAATGGGAAAAAAAGAAAAAACAACATGTAGTTACTGATTCAGCTGAGGGCCTCCTGTGGCCGTAGAACCAAGACCTCTGGGAGAAGACGGGAAGCGGAACGGGCCCAGTCCAGGACTCCGGCCTTGATAGCCCCTCTCCTGCAGTTGGGTCTCCCAGAAGAAAACCTTGCCCATGGTGGGGAAGGGGACAGCCTCAAGCGACTGGGAGAGTCCTGCTTATCCTTCTAGTTCTATTTCAGATGCCACTTCTGAAGGCCTTAGCCGCCCTCTGAACACTCATTTCCATCATCTGTAGTTATTTGTGCACATGCTGCAGTGTGGTGGTCAGAAACATAGACTCAGAGCTGGGCTCTATTACAGTATCTCCTTCACAGAGTGGCTGTGAGGGTTCTGTTGGTGCGCTTAAAGTGCTTAAAGCACATTTCAGTATTATAGTAGCCTCTGCTCTACTGTAAGCTCTGTGTTGTTCCCACAATGCCTGGCACCTGTAAGAGTTCAGTGCATGTTAGTTGAACAAATGAGTGAAAGATCTCCATCAAAACAATGTGGACTTGGCATGTGTTGGGCCCAGTGAGTACCTGCTGCTGGGACCTCCTCACACTGCACCATTGGTTGCCAAAGGGTCAGTCCACCATGGGTGATTCTACTGCTCGTGAACCTAGTTCCCTGGCACTGCCCTGTAGCTGGCCTTGGAGTACATGTCCCGGTCATCTTGATCTGAACCCAAGGGGACCTCACGATGAAAGAGTTGGTGGAGCCACCTGCCTGGGAATCTGCTAACCTGGGCATTTCCTTTGGCCAGGCGAGGCTGGCACCCTTCCTGTATGTGCAGGCGTGCATCTGTCCAGAAGCAGCCTCACAAGCTGGGTTCTTCCCTGACTCACGGCAGGCTTCAGGAAGTGCAGCCAGTGGTTGCATTCTGTTGGAGGGGTTGCTTCTGCATGGTAGAACTCTGACTCCGAATGAGATTGCATGCTGGGCTGGGGCTACATGGAGTATGCTGAAATCCCCAGTTCTTACTAAGGGATTTGCATTTGCATTCGAAGCAACATTCAGGATACCGTGAGACTGTGAGCTCATTTTATGAATCAGAAGCATTACAGCATAACTTTGGTGTTGGAAACTGCTGTTTGGAATCTAGATCACCCTCCCTCCACCCCAGTACACATGGGCTCTCACAGTGAGACACTTGGGAGCAATAACAGTCGGCGGGGGCATCAATGCGGATTCCAGAGCCATCGAGCAAAACTCATCCGCACCCGCTTCCGCCCCCATACTCAGAACACCATTCCTGGTGGTGTGTGGACAGTCACCTGAGCAGTGACTGAAGGAAGCCTGGTTGGGTACGTGGGAATGAGGCCTGGGCAGGCCCAGGTTCATACTCCAGCTTCTTCACTTGCCGTGTGGCTTTGAGCATTGCTTAACTAACTTCCCGGGCCTCAGTTTCCTCATTCTTTAAATGGGGACAATGATAGCACTCACAAGCTGTGAAAGTTAAACCAGACTATGTGTGCAAAGTGACTGGCACATATTAGGTACTCAACAGATGGCAGCTGTCGTTTTACCAGTTCCCACCAGGTCCAGCTCCTGTTTGCCTTTTGCTCCGACCAGGAGGAGAAAATGAAGAATGAGGGCCTGTGGTAGCAGAGCAGTCTCCCAGGCCGTTGGGGCTTATGTAAATGAAGCTCATTTTCTAACTCCCTAGGCCCTGGGCACAACTGTGTGGTCCACTCTCCCCCAGACCAGCCCAGCCCCTGGTGCCTGTGTGCCTTTGAGAGGGACTCTGTTTCTGCAGCTGAGGGATCAAGGGCTCAGCTTCCCAGAGATCTGATTGTGCTCTGGGAACCTACCCACCCAGGCCCCAGGCTGAACTGCTCACGTGGGCGGGAGGAAGGCCGCTCTCTCAGCCAAGAAAAAAGTCCCCTTGTTTTTGCTTCACCTGAAGCCTCACAGTGTGACCTTCTTAGAGGTTTGGGTGGAGCTGGGGGTGGGAGTTGTTCCTCCAAAGACCACTTTGGCTCTTTTCACCAATTAAAATTAGGACCAGGACGACGGGAGCACGAGGATATTATATAAGAAGAAAATTGCCACATGTCAGGAAAGAGCTGAGGTTTTGCAGGGGTGGAGACGGGGGTCTCCTAGAGGGAGGCCATTGCTGGAGGAGTGGGGCTGGGGGCTGGAGGCCTCCCTGGCAGTCGTTCTTGTGCTCGCTCTTCCTGGAACGTAGCCTGGCACTGGCCAGCCAGGGAAGGTGCTCCCTGTTCCCTCTGCCTTTCTCCCAGCCGCAGGGAGCTCATGGTGAGAGTGTTTTTTCCAGGCAGCGCTTCTTCTTCCAGGAGTTCTGGGAAGGGGGGAGCCAGGGCAAGGTTTATCCGGGTTAAAGCTTGGAGGGGGGAAGTATACTGGGCTTGCAGCCAGAAGGGGGTTCCCTCTGAGGCCACCCAACTTCTCTGGGGAAGTGGGGTCCAGAAAGGAAGGCAAAGGGTAAGGGATTTTGATCCCCACCTTTTCCCAGTAGCTGGGCAGAGGCCCCAGTGCAGCCTGTGTTGCCAGAACTTGCCAGGTCTTTGGAGAGAAAGGCCCCTCAGAGCTGAAAAAGGGGCTTAAGTAAGAGTGTATGTGGGCTGGCCCTACACCCTCTACGTCCTCCTCCCAGCTGCCGGCTGCTCCTGGGGCAGCGCCTGGCTGTGGCTCAGATCCCCCTCCACACCTGACCTTGCTCTGTCTGAAGCCCCGGCTGGCCCCGGGTCAGAGCCCTGGTCTCCTGGGAGGCATCCCAGAGCCGGGAAAGCGTTTGGGACATCTAGTTCAACTCCTTCATTTTCAGATGGGGAAGCTGAGAGGGTGAGTTGCTTGAGGTTCCCGTAGACCGTCTCCACTTTCGCCTTGGGAGGGTGGGAAGAGGGGCTGCCCCTGAGTCCTGCCCCTTGGAAGTTGGGAGGGCTGCTTCCGTGCAGGAAGAGCCCAGAGGAATACTGTCTTGGTGCCTGGGTGTGGCTCAGTCCTCAGCTGGCTCCATAGTTATTTATCTGTCTGTTTGCGTGTGCGAGTGAGTTCTGTGGTTGGGAGGCTGCGTCTGAGTGAAAGCAGAAGTCCCCTCACTATGTCGGCTATGCAGCATGCAGAGTGGGCCTGGAGAGAAAGAAACGGGGCAGAGGCCCTTCCGCACAATGGCTGTTGGTGCACGTTCAGTCCCTGTCGCAGCGCTTGCACACTAGCATGTAAACAGCCCTTCCACGTTGCTAGCAGCTGCCTTTCCTTGCTGGCTTTAGGCAGAACAAGTGCCAAAAATAACCAGGCAGGCACTTCCACTTGTGGGACGTTCACTGTGGTGGCCTCTGGGCAGGCTTGCTTGCTTTCTGCAGGCCCAGTCTCTGCTGAGTCCCTGCTCCTACTTCCTGTGGCCACCCTTCCCCAGCCTCCCTTAGGTGATGGCGCCTTCCCTTTTATTGCTCTTCTTAGAATGAACCCAAGAGGGTGGCTCATCCTTGTGGGCCTGGAAGCTCTGCCGGGTATTCTCAGGGAAATACTCGACCCTCTGTGTCCCTGCAGGTCCTGCTGACACAGCTGAGCCCAGAGGAGGCCTGTGCTGGGTGCCCTCTGGACTGGCTTGCCAGACCTCTCTGTCCTGGGTCCCTAGACCAGATGCCCTGTGTGCCTGCAGAGCCTGACACTGTTGCTAAGACTCTGAGTCTCCATGCCCTGCTCCTGCCCAGCCAGCCCTGCTCTCAGCCAGCTGTGGAACTGCAAGAGTCAGGCCATTCATTTCCTCCAAGGTGTTAAAGACTGATAATGATGTTGGAGCCACCCCTGCCGGCAAGGGGGAAAGGAAATCCCATTTATTAAGCATGCTTACTTTGTGCCAGGCGCTTCATCTATGTATGACCTCATTGAATCCCACAGTAACTGTAAGAGGAAGATGTACCCATTCACCCATGAGGAGCCCGAGGCTCGCAGAGTGGTGAGTGGAGAAGCCGGCACACATTCTGTCTGGCATTTTTCACCAGGCTGCTTGTACACTTCTCTGGCTGTTTTCAGGTGCAGAGGGAACAATGCTTTGATCCTTAGAATGAAGTGCTGATGGTAGGACACCATTAGACTGGCTGATAGGGGAGATATTTTGGGCTGGAAAGGGTGGGGAAGACCCCAATTCAGCCTCTCTCTCTAGACACTTCACAGGGCAGCCAGAAGCCCATCCTTGAGCCCTGAGGCCCTGCTGTGGAAGGCTCAGCTGTGGGCCTGGGAATTGCTGGGCCAGTCCCTCATGCACGGGAGGAGTGGAAAGGCTTGTTTTAGGCCTCCCAGGGACCCTTGAAGTGAGACTCTCCTCCTGCTCAAATGCATCCCAGCCTCTGAACAGCTCTGGGACCACCGGCTGGGCCTAGGTGGGTTCCTGGGTCTCACTTCCTGGCTGCTGGGTCTCACCCCGGGGCCCATCACTCCAGCTGGCTTGGCCCAGGTCCCAGAGAGCCTGGTTGGTGTGTACTTGGGGCTTGGGCTGGATGCTCTGCCGGTGCCCTGTGCACTGTGCCAAAGGCCTCTGGGTGTATTTCAGGAACAATAAAGAATAAATCAACATAGGAGAAAAGGCCCTGCAGCAGCTGCTCAGAGACTGGAGAAATGCAAGGAATGTGTGAGCATTTGGCAAAAGTCCTGCATCTTGACCGGGGCCTGAGAAAGGGCGTGATACACTCTCTGAATCCACTCTGCAGCCCTTCAGGAGGCCCCAGGCCGCCACGCTGAGACCCCCCCTCTGCTGGGGGCAAGTTTTTGTGCTGCTTGCTCCCTGGCAGGTATTGGGGAGCCATATTGCCCCCATTCTTCACTCTGACCCCACACTGGCAGGCACTGGTCCCGCCTCCCTTCTTCTGGTCACCAAGTGGGTCTTGGCATTTTCCAGCGCTGGCCAGGTAGGAGAGCCTCTGCTGGTGAAGGCTTGGTAGCCTTGACACACACACTAGACCCTCTGTTCCACCTCCTGCTGGGGAGGATATGAGCCCGACAAATGTCAAGGACCTGGTAATGCCAGGTCTGAGGGGGTGTTAGGTGTGAGAACTCCACCTGGGAGGCCTTGACCACTGCTCTCCCTGAGTAGTCAGCCATGTGTCCTTGGGCAAGTCACTTTACCTTTCAGGGCTTCAGTCTTATTAGCCACAAAATAGAAATTTGAACCAGTGATCTCAGGATGTGCAATGAACAGCTTTTATTTAGGAAGTTATGATAAAGTCTTGGGAGAAGAAGGCCTCCGAGAGCCCCGGGTGGAGAGGTGAGTGGCTGTGGCTGGGGGCTGATGCCCAGTGTCCTGGGTGGGGGACACTGGCACTATTAGGAACCCACACAGGGAGCTGATCTGACCCAGACTTCAGGGTGCCAGGAGAAGGGACAGAAGCCTGGGTCCCATGGGGATTCGGGGCATCTGACAAGCAGGGGAGAGTCCAGGCTTTGTTTTTAAAGAGCTGTCGGCCAACCCTGGGCATGGGGCTGGAGGGTGTGGGAGGGGTGTGGCTTCCTCTTGGGTAGAAGATGCTGAGCCGTCCACAGGTTGGCCCGGTGGTGGTAATCACCTGTAGCCTCCTCATCTTCAAAACTACTCACCTGCCAGGCCTCTCCCGCCCACCCTACCCGACCAGCCACACTTCCAGAACATCACGGTGGCTTTCAGACCAGCCGAAAGCTGCTCTCCAGGGAAAAGCCCAGAGGCTGCTGTCCATCCCAGACAGCCTGGTGTAACATCCAAGCAGGAGGCTAAGCCTGAAACTCTAGGGGAGGAAATTTATAGAAAGAACTCTGGAGACATGCAGGCCTGGGTCTTGCCTCTGTACTGCTGTGACTTTAGGCAAGTGATTTGACCCCTCAGATCTTTTCAGGTTCTTTGCTGAGAAAGGAGGAGAGTTATAATACCTACCTTGCTGCGAGAATTAAACAGGATAATGTGTGTAGAGTGCTTAGCACCATGCCTGGCACACATTAGCACCCTCAAAAAATGTTAGACATATTGATGAAGCCTTCTTTGAGTGATGTTGGGACTAACCTTGGCTCCAAGCTTTGTCCAGTGTATGCCAAGTGACGTGGGGCCTAAGTAAAGGCATGGAGCATTGTTATTAGAGTCTTTAATTCTGGGGCCCTGCTTTGTGTCCTCAGATAAGTTTCCATCCTTCTCTGGACTGCTTTGTGGAAGGAGGAATTGCAGTAGGTGGACACTGACATCCCTTGGTATTGGGAATCTGTTCAGCTTTCCCAGCTGGGCTCTGCTTTGCCAGTTGGCTCTTAAGAGGCCAAGCCCCCTTTCTCCATGTGGTATGGAAGCTTTCATTCCGGAGCTTCCAACTCACTCTGCAGCTCCGCACACCTCAACACCCAGGGGGCTCTCTTGGCTTCCAGGGACTTTCACAGATGCCCCCAATCTGGAGGGGAACCTGTTCTGGCTGACTGAGGCTGGGATTATTTCTTAAGAGGAGTGTTATATACTGTGCTTTGCTTGGAAATGCCCCCAGGAACAGCAGTAGCCCTCCAGTGTAGCATTCCTTCTCAGGCCCATCAGTGTAGATTGGGGATTTTTCTGGGAGGGTGGTGGAAAGAGCAAGATAAGGACTTTGAAGGCAGACGGTAAAGATTTGAATCTTGCTTCTGCCACTTTAACAGCAGAACCTCAGTTTCCCTCTGTAGAGGGGGGGCAATCAGAAGACTCCATGGGAGGTTTGTAAGCATGGATTTTAGGATACATAAAGTATCTTGCTCTGGGAAGTGCTCTATAAAAATGTTAGCTCCCTTCTTTTGGGAAGGATCTGTCTTTTGGATATTTTTTAGACTGGCTATGGAAGTGGAAGCTTTGCCTGTGGCCATTTTCCCAAGGAAAAGCAGGGCTATGTAACAAGCTGGTTCAGCCTCAAAGGCCTCTCCATCCCCCAGCTGTTTCGATTCTGGGATCAAGCTTGAGGTCAGGTTCAGTGTGTGTCTGGTATAGGGGATGGGAGAGGGGCTACCCAGGCATTTGGAAAAGTCTGGCTAAGGAAGGAGGGACCTTTCTGAGCTGGGAGAATTTGGCAAGTTATGTCTAACCTTTGTTTCCTGTAAATTTTCCAAATTTCTTTCTGTTATTGGTTTCTAATTTCAGCCCATTTTGATGGGAGAACATACTTTGTATTATTTCAATATTTTTAATTTATTGAGACTCGTTTTATGGCCTAATTTATGATCTATTGTAGAGACTGTTTCATGTGCTCTTGGGAAGAGTATGTATTCTGCTGTTGTTGGATGGAGTGTTCTATAAATGTCTTCTAGTTCTGATTGGTTTATAATGTTCAACCTTCTATTTCCTTGTTGATCTTCTGTTTAGTTGTACTGTTCATTATTGAAAGACTGACTATTGAAATCTCTAGCTAGTAATGTTGGATTATGTTTTTCCTCCTTTAATTCTGACAGTTTTTGCTTCATGTATTTTGGGGGTCTGTTAGGTGCATATGTGTCTATAACTGTTAGTCTCTAAATGTTCTTCTTTGTCTATTGTAACCATTTTTGTCTTAAAGGCTATTTTGTCTGATATTAGTATGGCATTCCAGCTCTCTCTTGGGTACTGTTTGCAGTATCCAAAAGAGATGGTATTAATATATCTTTTTCCATCCTTTACTTTCAACCTATTTGTGTCCTTTTTTTTTTTTTAGAGACGGGGTCCTGCTCTTGCCCAGGCTGGTCTTGAACTGCTGAGCTCAAGCGATCCTCCTACCTCGGCCTCCCAAAGCTATTTCTGTCCTTGAATGGTGTATCTCTTGTAAACAGCATGTAATTGGATCCTGTTTTTTTAGAAATCCATTCTTCCAGCGTCTGCCTTTTAATTAGCATGTTTAATACATTTATGTTTAGAGTAATTATTGATAAGGTAGGATTTGTGTCTGCCATTTTGCTAATTGATTTCTCTTATATCTTTTTGTTCTTCTGTTCCTCCATTACTGCCTTCTTTTGTGTTAAATAGATATTTTTGATATAGATATATCAGGAATAGATATTATTCCTGGCCTGTAAAATGAGACAAAGAAGAGTAAGGGTTAAATGAGATACTGCCTGCAATGCACTTAGCACAGTGCCTGGCTGGGCCTCAGGCGTGGAAAGAGCCACAGTCAGCCCTAGGGCTAGCTGAGAGCAAAGTCGCCCCAGGGCTCTGTGGGACCCCTCATATCTCCTGAACACAGCATTCTGGCAGGTATTTCCTTTGGGGAGTGGGGAGTGGTGGGTCCTAGGAGACTTCACCATGCCAGGCCCTGACCCTCTAGCTCTTCCCCTGCCCCAGTGCCTGGACACCGCCTGGGCTGCTTATGAAACATCGCGGATTCCCTATTCTACACCTGCCCACCTTGGCCAGGCCTATGAACCATCTCTCAGGGTCAGTTTTACTGCACACATAGAAGTTTGAGAACCACGGCTTGACGCTGACACAGAAGGGCAGCAGAGTGTGACACAGAGAGACCTGGTTTGGAGTTGGAGGCTTGAATTTGAATCCTGGCTCATCACTTGTGAGCTGTGTGACCTGGGACAAGTTACTTTTCAGAGACAACCTTTCCTCATTTCTCCATTGGGAATAAGTGGTTATACAAGTCAGCAATACCCCCCCACACTGGGCATGCAAGTAGTACTGGTGGTGACTGCTTCGTGTGTCACTTGCTCTTTACAAAGGTGCTCCTTTGGTTCCTGGATGCAGGTCTCATCCCACCCCAGGCTCTTAAGTTCCTCAAAGGTGGGAACCAGAGAGTGGTGGCTCCTGGACCAGACACCTGGTTACCTGACAAGCAATCCACTGCCCTCTCTATTGGTGCAGAAACAGAAGGGAATTGAAGGAGCATTATGGGATTGTGGTATAAGAGCATGAAGATTCAGAAGGGGTGACAACAGTATGTGCCGGAGGGCTGCTTGGGGGAGGTAGGCCTTGAAGCCAGGCACATTGTCAGAGTGGAGGCAGGGCTTTCAGGCAGCGGGGACAGCTCCAGGGAAGGCTGAAAGTCAGGGATGAAGGGGCAGTACCCTCTGTTTTGTGTCCACAGGGTTGCGGGACTGCAGCGGGGTGGGGTGGGGTGGGGTGGGGCGGGGGGAGTAGGCTGTGTCAAGGGAGGCTCCTGTGAGGGGCCTCCTCCATACCTTGGCCCAGCGCAGAGCCTGACACTGGGGCGTTCTCAAGCTCAGCCTCCAGAGAGCCCTGCCCCAGGCCTGCCCGGAAGGGGCTGAAGGAGCTGGAGCTGCCTCTGGAGGCGCCAGCCCCATAGGGCATAGAGAGGGTTGTGAGGAGACAGGCCAAGGGCCACAGCGGTCCCCCATGAGGCCCTTGCCAGACGCTCAGTCACTTGAGGACCTGGCAGCTGGGACATTCGCTGCATCTCCTGTGGAGAGAGCCTAAACCTGCCAGCTGGGATTCCCAAGTCCTTTGGAGGGGGTTTTCCAGGGCTGCCTGTGATGCTTAGTGGCCCTTGCTAGAAGGGAGGCAGCCAGTCCTCCTAATGTAGGCAGAAGCCGAGCCTGGAGGCTTAATCCTTTCTTGGCTTTGCACATGACTCTGTGTTTCCTGTCCGTATTAGCTTCCCCCCCTGCAAAACAGCCCTGGCTCTCCCGGCTTCCCAGGTGTTTGTGGGGCAGTGGGGGAGGGGGCGATAAGGGTAGATGGCTGGATGGAGCCCTGAGGGTGCCTCATAAGCCTGGAAAGGATTCCCTCGCATACATATCCCTTTAAAAGTATCTCAGTGTTGGCATTTTTATGTCTAAGCGCAACCTGCAGGCAGCTTGAACCCTGGCCAAGCTTCTGAGCCGGAGCAGCCTGATGGCTGGGACCCCTGGGACTTTGAGTCCCTGGCCTGTTAGCCTGGGTGCTGCGTTTCAGAGCGGAAGTTCAGTCCAGAGAAGTGATGATCCAGGGCCTCTCTGGATGGGAATGGGAGGATCATAGGGCCTCCTGTCTGCTCTCCTGCTCCCTGGGGAGGTGACACTTGGGGGAGGCAGGCCCACCTCTTTTGCCTCCTTCCTATTGCTTTGCAAATCCTTTGAGAACAGGGCTTATGTGTCCAGTAGCTTGGAGAATGGGGGCCCTCTGGCTTGTGCGTGAACTCCCAGTTGGTGGGGGGACATACAGCATTGCAGACAGCTGTTTTGTGTCCAGAGGGAAGGATTGTCTAGGGCCTAGGCAACTCTAACTGGCCAAAGATGGCAGTTCCAGGCCATTTACTCAGTCTGGCTGTAGCCGGAGACCCCGGAGTATCTGAGAGAGAGTTTTTTGCAGACTGTGGGGCCAGCTGGGCTACTCTAGGGAGGGCCCTCATTACAGCCCCCTGGCATCCTGGCCAGACGTCGGTGTGTTAAAGCCCAGCCATGTCAGAGCACGAGGCGAGCAGACCCACAGGCTTGTGTCCCTGGCAGGGGTGGGAAGGCTTGGGGTAGGAAAAGTGGGCTGGGGCAGGAGTGGGGCTGGCACTTTCCCAGTCGGCCTGCATATAGTGTGAGGCAGCAAGTTGCAAGTTGCAGTAAAGGGGCAGGGAGCTTGCAGGCCAGCAGTTAGAGAAGGACTTGTGTTCAGCTTAGCCGGAGAGGGCCTGGGGCTAGGGATAGGGTGGGGTGGGGTCCTGAGGCTGGGCCTCTTCACTTCATCTCAGCATCTCAGGGAGCTCTGACATGCATCAGGGAGAGAGACTGGAAGTTAGGACCACGCAGGAGCCTGGGTTGGCAGTGCCGGCTATGAGTAGCGCCTCTGCCCAGGCATGGCTCTGACTCACCTTGGGCGCAGTCTTGAAAGAGTATCTTAAGAGGCAGATGCAAACCAAGTGCCAAGGTACAGCAGTCTGCAGACTCTGCCCCATGGAGCCTGTTGTCTGCTGGGGAGGAGGAAACAGGCGCTTGGGATTTAGTGTGCTGAGCACAGTGGTGGGGGCTTAGGAGGTGTTAAGGGCTCATAGTGCAGTTCCTCTCTCAGCCTTGGGGTCTGGGAAGGTTTCCTGGAGGAAGCAGTGTCTGAGACCTGAAGGATGAGTGGGACTTGGCCAGATGAAAAGAGTAGAACATCTCCTCGGCAAAGGTACTACCGGATCAAAGACCGGGAGGCAAAGCAGGAACAGCATGTTGGAGGCCCTGACTGTAGGCTCAAGCGTGCAGTGCCAAGAGGTGGCAGGAGCCGAAGTTTGCAGGGACTTGTGGGCAGGGTAGGGAGTTAGACTTCTTCTTCTTCTTTTTTTTTTATTTCAGCATATTATGGGGGTACAGATGTTTAGGTTATGGGAGTTAGACTTTGTCCTGAGACAGCTTCTTGGTGTCCAGAGAACTGACCTGCCTGGAGATGCCACGTTTGGGTCTGTCTTGCCCTTGGAGGGGAGACACATACGCTCTGGCTCCCCTCTTCTTAGCGCTGAACTCGTGGGGTCTGGGGTGCCCCAGGTTGTGAAAGCAGGAGATCGGAGCATTAGCCTCTGAGGGCAGGGGCGTCTTCCAGTTGGCTGTCACCCCACTGAATGTCCCAAGTGGGCTGGTGAGTGGCCCTGGCCCCTCAGTGGCCATGGGCCAGCCCCCTTGCACTGTGGTGAGGGCTCACTGGACTCTCCTGGGGTCGGCCAGCCAATGTGGGGCATGTGGCTGGGCTGCCGATGGCATTCGAGGAGTAGTGTGTGTTCAAGCTGACGTCCCTGGAGAGCTGGTGTCACCATCGGTGCTGAACACCCAAAGGCCTTTGTAGCACCTTCCCCTCATGTGGCTGCAAAACACATATGTGAGTTCAGTGCTGTTTTCCTTTCTTGGTGCACACTGTTCTCTTCCGTAGAGAGAAAGTGCTCTCACCATAGCTCTTCCTGAAAGCTTCAGAGGTCCCAGGCCTTGGTATTGATTCTTGTCTTCAGTCCAGGGTCACTCGTGCGTCTGGGCAAGGATTGGTTGCAGCCTGGAGGAAGGGAAGAGTGAATAAAGCATGACAGTCAAACAGACTGACAGAGCGGGTTGCCGTGTTTGGGGCCCGTGGCGACTGTGGGTTTCCTTTTGCAGTGTTCCTGCATCTGTTGTCAGAGGCCCTGCAGCTGGTCCCAGGGGTGAGCTGCCTGCAGGAGTTCCTCATTACACTCTCTTCCTTGCAACCTTGGGGACTTGGTGCATAGGTCAGCAGCCTTCAGAGCAGGTGGCTTCCTTCCTCTCCCTCACTGTGAGGAAGGGCAGTCTGACTTCCACCTGAGGGCCAGGGGAGTGGGGGTGGGGCAGAAGAAACGGGAGGAAGTGGCTCAGTCCTGCCCCGAGTTGCAGGCTGGGAGGTGCCAGTGGGGTCTGAGAGCTGGCAGCCCTGAGAAGCAAGCAGGACTGAGCCCCGCGTGGAGTTGCAGGAGCTGAAGAGGCCAGGCCCAGAGGCTGGGGCCAAGGCGGCCAGTACAGGGGGAAGTGTATCAGGCTCCCTGCAGGTGGACTGCACACACCTACTGGCACCTCGGTGGTGAGACCCTTTCCCTGCCCTCCCTTCCTGTAGGATCAAGGGACTCAGCTGTATTTGGGGAGAATGGGAGAGGGTTACCTTGCAGAGGTTCAGGTGGGGGTAAGGGGCTTCCCTGTGCCATGAGGAAGAATATCTGTGTGTCTAGAAAATCCTAGCTCTGAGGTGGTGCGGAGTGTGGAAGGGAGGTGTGTGCAGAGGGACCTGGAGTCTTAGTGGCATGTCTTGAGAATAAGGAATAAGAGCTTGATCTTAGAGTCCAACACACCTGGCATCAAGTCCTGGCTCTGCGACATAATGACTGTGACCATAGGCAAGTCACTTAGCCCCTGTGAACCTCATCTAGCTCACCTGTAAAATGCAGGTTAAAATAGCAATGCCAGCCTTCGAAGGCTATTGTGGGAATTTAAAGGATGCAGAGCACTTAGGACCTGCCTGGCACTGATGTGTTATTATTATTATTGCTGCTACTACTACTACTTAATGCCCTGCTGCCTGGGTTTGTCCCCTCCCCCCTTCCTCCCAGGTATCTTCCACTCTTCTTCCCGTCCCCTAGATATGACTTTTCTTCCCTGGTGGTCCCAGGCCTAAGCGTCCATGACCCTGGCATTCCGTAGCTCTTCAGTGGGCTTGATAGGGAGGTCTCTGCAGCAGGAAGCTTCTTGGGTGATTCAGCCTCCCTCAAAACCAGGTCCCTTGATTTCTTTGAAGCAAGTCCTGTTCAAGTTCAGGAATCTAGTGGTGTCCTGAATGATGGCCCTCCCTGCTGTGCAGGGTGCAGGTGGGAGGCAGACCAGCCGGGCCCAGCTCCTCCAGGCCTGAGCATACAGCTGCGGGTAAGCCCCTGTGAGACCTGCATCTGGCCCCTGGCCCCTTTGCTGGGCAGAAGCAGCCCTGGCCTGGAGCCCCCACTCACAGACTCCACCCTGTCTCCTCCAGCCTGGCGGGAGGCACTGAGCAGCCACCCGCCCCTGCCAGCCCCTCCCAGCCGCTCCTTAGGCCCCACGCTGGCACATGCACTCAGGCTTGCCTGCCACGTGGGCCTTCCCTTGCTCCAGGCCCCGCGCCTGTGCCGTGGCTCACGAGGCGACAGGGCTGTGATGGGGAAGGCAGGAGTGCGTGTGAGCGCCCGTGGGGGGTGCTCACAGCCCCCTGGAGGCATGTGGGCCTGCCAGGCTGGCGTATTCTTCCCTCCTCTGTCTTCTGCAGACAGGCACTGCTAGTTGGTGCTGGGCCCGATGTTCCCCCGAAAGGCGGAGCCGGACAGTCCCACCCTGCAGCTTCATGGGGGTGCCCAGGGTGGTTTTCAGTCTGGGGGCTGCCTTTTGGGTCTCTGTTCTGAATTAGATTGGCCCTCAGGGAAAGAGGGTTTGAAAGCAAGAGAAAGGGGTTTGTTCAAGAGGTTGCTTCTCTGTCCCTCGGCTCTCCCCTCTGTCCAAATCCTCCCCCCACCCAGGGCAACATGGATGCCCTCCTGGTCTCTGTCCTCTCCCTCCGCCACCTTCCATCTGTGAAGACAAAGAGGGTGCGTGGGGAGGGTCTCTCACTCCCTCCAGGGCCTGGGAGCTGAGGAAGGAAATGGAGGAGGAAGTTACTCCCCTTCTGGGTGCTGGGTGAAAGTGAAAGATAGGGAGGGGCCTCGAGTGAGTCACGCCAGGCGGGCAGGCAGGAGGCAGGCAGGCTCCGGAGCCAGGGCTGGGAACTGCGGAAGCGTGTAGAGCGGCGATAGCACCACAGCTCCGGGAGGGGCATTCCCGGTGCTGGGGGCGCCGCTTGGAGTGGCCAGGGCTTTGTGCCCCCCCAGCTCCTGCCCCTGCCCTGCTTTGCTCCTGGCAGTTTCCTGGGAACTGCTGGGCTGCTAACCACGAGCTGGAGCATCTAGGGCCTGAGATTTTTTTCTCCAGGGCTGCTTGAATGGCCTTCCCCTCCTGGTCTGACTGATCTGGGACCAGAATCTTACTGGGGGAAGAAGTGGGCCATGTAGCTACCCGCTCCGCACCAACTTCCCTGGGAGGAAAAAAAATCTAAACAAATGAAACCTTTCTGAAAAAAGAAAAAGTCTTTAAACATACATGCAAGCAGCTATGTAAGTTGTAAAATGCAGGTCTGGGTTCTCTCTGTTCTATAGCAATCTTTTTCAAAAAAATCAAGTTAGGGCCAGGTGCGGTGGCTCACGCCTATAATCCTAGCACTCTTGGAGGCCCAGCCAGGAAGATCACTTGAGGTCAGGAGTTCGAGACCATCTTGAGCAAGAGCGAGATCCCATCGCTATAAAAAATAGAAAAATTAGCCGGGCATCATGCTGTGTACCTGTAGTCCCAGCTACTCACACCATTGCACTCTAGTCAGGCAACAGAGTGAGAGTTTGCTGCCTGCACCCCCCCCACCCAAAAAAATCAGAGAACAAAAACAGAAAAACTGAGCACTTCAGTCATGACATTATCGTGGAGAAATCTTCTGGACCTAAGTTCTAGCAATCTGCACCCGGGAATGTCTGAGTTATACTATTCTTTGTTTAGGAGGAGACAGGGGGCAGGCTGCTGACCAGCTCCTGGGCCGGGTCCTGCCTTCAGCCTGCCAGGGCTGCAGAACAGGTTCTGTGCTAGTTTGGGGAAGACTCTGGCAACAGAGCCCCACCCAGCAGCTCTTCCCAGGGGTGGGGCTAGGACTGCAGACGCCCTTCCGGGGCCTCACCTGCGTGCCTCAGTGTTAAAGACAGTGAGCCTAGCACCCTCTGCAAGGGCTTGAGGGTGCTCCTGCCCCTGGGGCTGCATAGGAGGGGTGACCATGTTGGGAATGACCCTTGTCCTGTCCACTTCCTGTGTCTGAGATGTGTTTGGAGTGTCAGAGGAGGTGTGGGCGGGATAAACATCCTTCTGGGTTTGGCGGGAGGCTACTGCGTAGACAGATGTGCAAGGAGGATCAGGCCTGGCCGCCCCGGGGGCTGGAGCCTGGGTTAATGTGGCTTTTGTCACCCCTTTCCCAGCTTTGCCAGAGGGGGCTGAGTTGGATGTCAGCCCCGCTTGCCCCCTTAGCACGTGCCTTCGCGTGGTGCACAAATTATACAACCAGATGCAGCAGTCCTGGAGCCTAACCAGGAGGGTGAGGTGTGGGACAAGAGGAGAGTCAGAGTACTTGAGAGATGCTATGGATTGGCTGCCTTCCTGGCAGGTCCCCAAAGGTCTCTGCTCCTGCCCCACCAGTGCCGCACTGTGACCCTGGGCTCATTCCTGTGACATGAGGCGGTGGGAATGGGGGCCTTGGAGGCCTCTTTCTCACCCTTGTGCCAACACTCAGGGCATCCCGGCAGGCTGTGGCTGACACTGTAAGAACCGGTTCCTTACAACACTATCGCTGCTCTTCCCTGCACAGGCTCCAGGACCCTGTGGAGCATCATGACCTGGGAAGCGTAGACAAGCCCAAGAACCTCTCCCGAAGAGGAAGGAAGAGCTAGCAGCTGTTTCTCCCCGTGCCTGACCGTGTCATCCAGCATCTTCCTCTGCCTCTGCTCTGCCCTCACTGGCTCGTAGACAAGGACTGGCCTTCCAACAGGATCTTTCTCCAGGGGATGGGCAACTGGTGAAGTAGGTCTCACTGCCAGGGCTCAGTTGGGCACACCATGAACTTCCAGGCCCAGCCCAAGGCTCAAAACAAGCGGAAGCGTTGCCTCTTTGGGGACCAGGAACCAGCTCCCAAGGAGCAGCCCCCACCCCTGCAGGCCCCACAGCAGTCCATCAGAGTGAAGGAGGAGCAGTACGGTGGGCACGAGGGCCCGGCAGGGGCAGCCTCCACCTCCCAGCCCGTGGAACTGCCCCCTCCCAGCAGCCTGGCCCTGCTGAACTCTGTGGTGTATGGGCCTGAGCGGACCACAGCAGCCATGTTGTCCCAGCAGGTGGGCTCAGTGAAGTGGCCCAACTCTGTGATGGCTCCAGGGCGGGGCCCTGAGCGGGGAGGAGGTGGGGGTGTCAGTGACAGCAGCTGGCAGCAGCAGCCGGGCCAGCCTCCACCTCATTCGACTTGGAACTGCCACAGCCTGTCCCTCTACAGTGGACCGAAGGGGAGCCCTCATCCCGGCGTGGGGGTGTCTACCTACTATAACCACCCCGAGGCACTGAAGCGGGAGAAAGGCGGGGGCCCACAGCTGGACCGCTATGGAAACGCGGTGCGGCCAATGATGCCACAGAAGGTGCAGCTGGAAGTAGGGCAGCCCCAGGCGCCCCTGAATTCTTTCCATGCAGCCAAGAAACCCCCAAACCAGACGCTGCCCTTGCAACCGTTCCAGCTGGCGTTCGGCCCCCAGGTGAACCGGCAGGTCTTCCGGCAGGGCCCACCGCCCCCAAACCCCGTGGCCGCCTTCCCCCCACAGAAGACACAGCAGCAGCAGCAGCAGCAGCAGGCAGCCCTGCCTCAGATGCCGCTCTTTGAGAACTTCTACCCCATGCAGCAGCCCTCTCAGCAGCCCCAGGACTTTGGCCTGCAGCCAGCTGGGCCACTGGGACAGTCCCATCTGCCTCACCACAGCATGGCACCCTATCCCTTCCCTCCCAACCCAGATATGAACCCAGAACTGCGCAAGGCCCTCCTGCAGGAGTCAGCCCCGCAGCCTGCGCTACCTCAGGTCCAGATCCCCTTTCCTCGCCGCTCCCGCCGCCTCTCTAAGGAGGGTATCCTGCCTCCCACTGCCCTGGATGGGGCTGGCACCCAACCTGGGCAGGAGCCCACCGGCAATCTGTTCCTACATCACTGGCCCCTGCAGCAGCCGCCACCTGGCTCCCTGGCACAACCCCATCCTGAAGCTCTGGGATTCCCACTGGAGCTGAGGGAGTCGCAGCTGCTGTCTGATGGGGAGAGACTGGCACCCAATGGTCGGGAGCGGGAGGCTCCCGCCATGGGCAGCGAGGAGGCCATGAGGGCAGTGGGCACAGGGGACTGTGGGCAGGTGCTACGGGGTGGGGTGATCCAGAGCACGCGGCGGAGGCGCCGGGCGTCCCAGGAGGCCAATTTGATGACCCTGGCCCAAAAGGCGGCAGAGCTGGCCTCACTGCAGAACGCAAAGGTGAGTGTGGTGCAGGGTGGAGGCCAGGCTTGGCAGGGGGCGTTGGGCTGATACGGAGGAGGCTGCAGGACTTTACTGTAGCCAGCCAGAGCTGCCTGTGGGGAAATAGTACCAAGACCACCTTGCCACAGGGCTCTTGCTTACTTTTCTTTGCAGAGATGTTTTTTGAATATTTAGATACGATTTCATGTGCCCACCCATGGTGCAGGTCAAATGAAACATACCTGTAAGCCACTTGTGGCCTGAGATGGCCGTCTGGAAGATGACAGGACCTGGCAGAAGGGAGGTTATGGAGACTTTCTGGGAATGTGGTGGGAGAAAAGGCGGTCAGGGAAAGGCCAGGTTGTCAGACCATTGGAGCCACTGTGGGTGTTTGAGTCCTGGATTAAATGGGAGTGGGGGTCCTCCCTTTGATAAGTCAGTAAATCGGAACTTATCTTCTAAACCTCTCTTCAATTCTCTCCCATCTCCCTCTTTTCCAGGATGCCAGTGGCTCTGAGGAGAAGCGGAAAAGCGTACTGGCCTCAACCACCAAATGTGGGGTAGAGTTTTCTGAGCCTTCCTTAGCCGCCAAACGAGCGCGAGAAGACAGCGGGATGGGACCCCTCATCATCCCAGTGTCTGTGCCTGTGCGGTCTGTGGACCCATCTGAGGCAGCCCAAGCTGGAGGTGTTGACGAGGACGGGAAGGGTCCTGAACAGAACCCCACTGAGCACAAGCCGTCAGTCATTGTCACCCGCAGGCGGTCCACCCGCATCCCCGGGATGGATGTTCCAGCACAGGTATGAGAGGCTCCCCATCCAAACACCTCCAGTACCTGAGTGCTCCTGGGTCAAGGACCCTATGGGAAAAAGGAGAACAAGGCAGTGTAAAAGGGTTTCAAGGAACCCGTGGAGATATTATTTTCATTTTCTAAAACAGACTTCCGGACAAATGTACATATGGCGGACAGCAGGACAGTTTTATACTTGAAATTGAGACTGTCTTGGAAAATCTAGGATGTGGAAATCACTTTCATTTCAGGTCAGCTAATTGTGATGGGGTCCCTAATATGGGCCAGGCCCTAGTCTAGGTACTGGGGGGTAGGGATGTTTGCTTGCACTGTCACTACTGGGATGTGTATCTTGAAATCTCCCAGTAAGATTGAGGTTTTGTCTACTTTTTCTTTTAGTTCCATCATTATTTGATTATGCATTTGGATGCAATGTTATCAAGTGCATACTTATTTAAAACTGGATTAGATACTTTACTGTTATGAAATTTCTTTTTATTTTAAGTTTTGTATCTTAAGTATTCTTTTCACCTTCTGATTTTTAGCTTTCTTCTGGTTAAAGTCTGCAGGGTGTGTCTTTTCCCATCCTTTTACTGTCAGCTTTTCTGTATCCTTCTATTTAAGGTGTAGCTTTCAAGCAGCATATAGTTGGGGTTTGTTACTGTCCAGTGGTTAAATTAGAGCATTGATACAGTTTATATCTATTTATTTATTAACAAAATTTATATATATTTATAGTATACAACATGATGTTGTATACTATAGTTCTCTGAGGAGTGCTGCTAGAGATTAAAACATTCATCCTTGGCTTATCAAAATCTAATATAAGTTAGCTTCCTGGACAATGCAAAGTTCTTATAATACTTTATTTTCTGCCAGTTCTTAACTTGTAGCATCATTGACACGTATTTTCATTCTGTGTATATTTTAACATCAACAGGACATTATAACATTGTTTTGTTCAGTTGTTAATCATTTTAAATTTACCCCAAAACTTACTGTTTTTGTTGCTTTCATTTCTTCTCATGTCTCTAAGCTTCCATCTTGGATCATTTATATATATGCTGCTTGAAGAACATCCCTTAGTATTTCCTGTAGTGTGAGCCTGCTAGCGATTAATTTTATTAGTCTTTGATTGCCTGAAAATGTTTTTATTTCATCTTAATTTTTGAAGGATAACTTTGCTGAGTAGAGATTCTAGGTTGAGAGTTATTTTCTTTTGGCACGTTAAAGATATTATTCCACTGTTTTCAGGCATCCATTGTTCTTACAGTTGAGAAACCACTATAAGCTATATTGTAGTTCCTTTTAACATAAAGTGTCTTTTTATCTTGTTGCTTTCATGATTTGGGGGTTTGTTTGTTTTTAGAAACAGAGTCTTGCTCTGTCACCCTAGCTAGAGTGCAGTGGTGTCTTCATAGCTCACTGCAACCACAAACTCCTGGACTCAGGTGATCCTCCTGCCACAGCCTCCTGAGTAGCTAAGATTATAGGTGCTCACCACGGGGCCCTGCTAGTTTCTTTGCTGTTTTTAGTAGAGATGGGATCTCACTCTTGCTCAGGCTGGTCTCAAACTCCTGTGAGCTCAAGCAATCTTCCCATCTTGGCCTCCCAGATGTTTTGTTTTTGTTGTCTTTGATTTTCAACAGTTGTGTTATACTTGAATAATGTTTTTCTTTGTATAACATTTATCCTGTTTAGAGTTTCTAGTGCTTCATGAATATTTTTTCTGCTCCATTTTTCTCTCCTCTTCTTCTAGGACTCCATAACACATCTGTTAGACCTTTCCACCATAGCTGTATATCTGTCATGCACTTTCCTGTATTTTCCATTTTTTTTCAATTTGACCTATCTTTCATTTCACTAATTCTCTCTTTGGCTGTGTCTAATATGTTGTTAAACCGATTCATTATGTTCTTTTTTTTTTTTTTTTTAAGATGGGAGGTCATGCTCTGTCGCCCTAGCTAAAGTGCTGTGGCGTCAGCCTAGCTCATAGCAACCTCAAACTCCTGGGCTCAAGCGGTCCTCCTGCCTCAGCCTTCCAAGTAGTTGGCACTATAGGTGCCACCATGCCCGGCTAATTTTTCTATTTTTAGTAGAAACAGGGTCTCTCTCTTGCTCAGGCTGGTCTCGAACTCCTGACCTCAAGCGATCCTCCCGCCTCAGCCTCCCAGAGTGCTAGGATTATAGGCGTGAGCCACTGCACCCAGGTCCCATTAAGTTCTTAATTTATTCATTGAGTTCTTATTTTTAGTTATTTTATTTTTCAATTACCAACTTTCTATTTGGTTCATTTTTAGAATTTCTAGTTCTCTGATGAAATTCTCAACCTTGCCTTTTATTTTATTGCATAAATTAAGTACAGTTTTCTTAAAGTTTGTATCTGATAACTCTGTTATTGTGGGTCTGTTTCTATTACCCATTATGTCTTGTTTTCACATCACATTTTGTTTCCTTGTATATCTGGTTACTTTTTATTGAATGTCAGACAGTATATATGAACAATTTTTGAGGTAATTAAAGACCCTAGGTGATGTTGTCTTCCAGAGAGGATTTGTCTTTGCTTCTGATTGGTAGCAAAGGGCACTGGCAAGCCTGAATCACTTTAGTTTAATCAGAGGTTAAGATGAGCTGATTTGGCCGGGCGTGGTGGCTCACGCCTGTAATCCTAGCACTCTGGGAGGCCGAGGTGGGTGGATCGCTCAAGGTCAGTAGTTCAAGACCAGCCTCCGCAAGAGTGAGACCCCCGTCTCTACTAAAAATAGAAAGAAATTATTTGGACAACTAAAAATCTACATAGAAAAAATTAGCCGGGCATGGTGGCGCATGTCTGTAGTCCCACCTACTCGGGAGGCTGAGGCAGTAGGATTGCTCGAGCCCAGGAGTTTGAGGTTGCTGTGAGCTAGGCTGACGCCGCGGCACTCTACTCCAGGCAACAGAGTGAGACTCTGTCTCAAAAAAAAAAAAAAAAAGAGATGATTTGAGGCTGGGCTTTATTCCATATAAGGACTAGCCTACTTCTGATTCACCTTTATTCTGACATGTAGCTTTTTGGAGTCCCAGTCCACAGCCTGGAAGTTTACCAACCTTTCCTTCCTTGACAAGCCTTGAACTCCAGTTTTTATTGTGTAAGCTCCTTGAATTTCCTAAAAGCTCTACGCAGTTTCTCAGCCTCTTAGTTGCCTCTTCCAGTAACGGCGTCCACCTCTAGGGAAAATACAGCTCCAAATGCTAGGCTTGCCTCTTTGGCTTTCTTTTATTTCCCTGGATCTTGGCTCTTTAATTCTTTGCCAACCTGTTTGCTCTCTGATACCTTCAGAAATGTGCTTTTTACATTGAGTCCAGATTTTCTAGTTACTCTGGGCTGGAGAGTTGGCCTGCATGCCTATCCTCTGTAACGGGAAGGGGAGCGCCAAGATTATCATGGGCATCACGGCCCCTGCTCTCTGGGGTCTTGTTCTCTGGTTGGGGGAAAGTTTTGGTAGAGGCCAGAGGCCTGGGCAGCTTGTCCTGAGAGTGGGCAGGAAGAGCCTGAGCAAATACACAGCTCAACACCCCTATTTCATAGATGAGGTAGATGAGGAACTACATCCAGAAAAAACAAGAGACTGACCTAAGGCCTTACAGCCAAGTAATGGCAGAGCTGTGAATGCTTGCCTGTGAGTGCTTTCACTATACTAGGCTTTTTGGGGGAAGTGTGTTTTTTGTTATTTGTTTATTTAGTTCATTATTTATCTTTGTATTACATTTTCAATCATATGTTAAAGTAGAGAGAGTGATATAATGAATGCCAGTGTTTAGCCATCACCTAGCTTTCACAGTTATCAAAATACAGCCAATCTTGTTTCACCTGTATCTCTACTTCTCCCTGTCACTGGATTATTTTGAAGCACACTCCAAATATTGTGTCATTTCCATCCATAAGTACTTTAGTTTGTATCTGAAATATTAAATACATATATATTTTGTCATTTTTTAAAATATAATCTCAATACCATTACCACACCTAAAAAATTAATACAAAAAATACTGTCAAATATTCAGACTAGTTTAAATCCCTTGTTAAAATACAGATCATCACAGCTAGCTGAGTTCGATTTCTTGTCTAGTAAGTTTGGGGCATCTTTGGCTCCGCCATAGTTTTTTCTGTGCAATCATATTGTTCCCCTAAGGGTGGAAGAATGAACAATTTCATCTCATCCTAATCCATAGAAGGCAAAAGAGGGCGCAAATGGGAGAAGGACATGGCCATGGCAGAGAGTCGGTGCTCTCTGCTGGAAGGTGTTATGGGAGCTGGAGCCATGGAGGGGAGAGGGCCCATTGTCCCCAGGCCCACTCAGTCAACATGGCCGACCTCACCTGTTGTACGGGTACCCAGAGGGATAAACTGGACGCTGCCCACCCTATAGGGCCATTCTCTGCCTTTTCGTGGAGCAAGGGAAGGCCTCCGTTTCCTTATAGCCGTGCTTTCTATTCTATATGGAGGACCATGAGGCTTACCAAGCAGGGAGAAGCGGGTGCTGGGAGGGCTAACTTTTGATGACAGCATGAGTGGGCTAGTCTTGTCGTAATAGGACCAATACTATGAGAAAAGAAGTTCTGCAAGGACAGGGACTGTCTGTTCCATTGTCCCATATCTGTGGGTCCCATGCCCAACTCAGGTCTTGGCACACAGTAGGAGCTTCCATCTACTGCAGAGTGTGGAGTTTAAGTAATAATAACAGCCAGTATTTACTGAGTAATTGCTAAGTACCGGGTAATGTTCTCAGTAATGTCCATGTATTAATTTATGTCATTCTCATAGGTCCCTCATTAAGTAGGTACTTATTATTCCTGTGTTAAAAATGAAGATGCACAGAGAGATTGGGTCATTTTAAGTGGCAGTAAGTGCAGTAGATCCCAACCCGTACAGTGCAGCTCCGGAGCTGGGGCCCTTAACCACTGCTCTCCCGCCCTATCGCATACTTTACAGCAGGGGTGGGGAACTGTGTCCTGGCAGCCAAATCCAGACCTGAGAGTGGTTTTTACAATTTTACAGGATTATTTAAAAAAGGAAAAAGTGAAAGAAGACGAATATGTAACAGAGACTGCATGTGGCTCACAAAGCTGAAAGTATTTACTCTCTGGCCCTTTACAGAAAAAGTTTGCTAACCCTGCCCTAGAGGAGACGATAAGGAGGGCTTTTGGACCTGCTCCCTTTTTCAGGCTGGCCTTGGTGGGTGTGGTGGGCAGACTGAGTTCCAAAGGTGAGACTGGCAAGCTGCGGTCAAGACTTCAGTCCTAGGACAGAGTTGGCTGAGCCTTTGTTCTCTTTGCTTTCCAGGCTGAGGACATGAGTGTCAGGTTGGAGGGGGAGCCTTCTGTGCGGAAACCGAAGCAGCGGCCACGGCCCGAGCCTCTGATCATCCCCACCAAGGCGGGCACTTTCATCGCCCCACCCGTCTACTCCAACATCACCCCATACCAGAGCCACCTGCGCTCTCCCGTCCGCCTGGCTGACCACCCCTCCGAGCGGAGCTTCGAACTGCCCCCCTACACGCCACCCCCCATCCTCAGTCCCGTGCGGGAAGGCTCTGGTCTCTACTTCAATGCCATCATATCAACTAGCAGCATCCCGGCCCCCCCTCCCATCACGCCGAAGAGTGCCCATCGCACCCTGCTCCGGTCTAGTGAGTGGCCGCCCAGCAGCCGTGTGGGTGGGGATGGGGCACTGGGCAGGGTGGCGGCTCAGCTTCTGGATTGGGCTGGAACGCTGTGGGAGAAGGGGCTCCACGGAGAAGGAAGTTGTCCTGGTTCAAGAAGAGGGGGTGGGTCAGCCTGACTGCTTGGATTCAAATTTCAATCCTGCCATTTACTATTACTCCCACCTGAGCAAGTCGTTTAAACTCCCTGGGCCTCAGTTTCTTCAGTATTAAGATGGTGATATTAGCAGTACTTGGTTGATGACGAAATTGCCAATATTCAACTATTTTGGATCCACAAGTTGCAGTTCCCTGTGGCTCACCCTAATAGCCACTCTTAGGAGCAGATGCATCAGCGCACGTGAAGCCCCTCACATCGTGTTTGCTCTTAATCCTGTGTGGCAGATCTGGTCTCCTGTGTCTCTTAGACAGCCACTTAGGCCGAGAGCAGACCTTCTGGAAATATTGGGCTGGCCCGCGTGGTGTATTGCTGAAATGTGTTGCCTACTCCACAAAGGGATCCATTTCCTCTGAAAAATGGGATAATCCTATCCCTTACCGTGGTGGTGAGGATTAAGGAGGGCCAGCTCCTGGGTGCCTTCACCCAATTAACCTCTGACCCTGACCTCACCCATGGCGTGGCTCTCTGGTGCCCCCTGGTGTCTGTGGCGAGGAATGGTTTGCTCTAGGCTGGCCGGCCTCTGGCCCTCCCGCTTCCCGCTTGCGGAGAAGCTTCTCTCCCTGACTGGGCTGTGCAGGAAGAAGTCACTGTAGAGACTAGACTGGCAGCAAGGAAGAGGTCAGTCTGTCTATGAGTATTTACCGAGCACTTGGGTGTAAAGCGTTGAACTGTATCCTGTGAGGGTTCCAAGAATGTATGGGACACCATGGTCTGTTCTACAGAGAGCACAGGGTCATCAGGGAGTTGACATGAAAGCCTGGGAGTCAGAAAAACACAGAGGCTCCCAGCAGCGTGGGATCTGCAGCCAGCGAGTGCAGCTGACACGCAGCCCAAGCTGCAGAGGCTGCTAGCCTGGGATGGCGAGGAAAGCAATCGTGAGGGGGTGGGGCTGGAGCGGAGCTTGAACTGCGCAGAGAGCAAGCCAGGCAGGCAGAGGAAATGACTGGTGCAAAGGCTGCGGGTGGGGCCGTGCGGGCAGAGTGAGGGGCTGTGAGGGAAGCAGTGTGCTCGGACTGAGGTCCAGGCAAGGGGGTGGTGGGAGGTATAGATGGAATGGGGAACTGCCTGGAACCATGAACGGAAGATTTCAGGGTTTCTCTCACGTTGCAGAAGGGAGCGTCTTGGTCATGTGAGGCCTTAATAAGATTAGCTTGAGGGAAACTGAGGCAGAAAATCCAGAGAGAAAGTGAGAAGATAATTATAAAAACAGCAGGGACCAAGTGTGGTGGCTCATGTCTATAATCCGAGCACTTTGGAAGAACAAGGCGGGAGGGTTGCTTGAGGCCAGGAGTTCGAGACCAGCCTGAGCAAGAGTGAGACCCCATCTGTACAAAAATTAGAAAAATTAGCCAGCCATTGTGGCATGCGCCTGTGGTCCTAGCTACTTGGGAGGCTGAGGCAGGAGAATCGCTTGAGCCCAGGAGTTCGAGGTTGCAGTGAACTATGATGACACCACTGCACCCTAGCAGTAGGCAACAGAGCGAGACTCTGTCTCAAAAAAATAAAATAAAATAAGAAAACAAGTGGGATCCTTCACTACTTCCCCAGTGTGCCCAAAGTTTCAGCCTCTTTACTAGAAATTATAGTTTTATGTTGGAGTTACTTCTGTAGTGTAGGAGCTCCTGGGTGCAGGGACATGGTTTTAGTAGTAGTAGTAGTAATAATAACAGTTAATATTTATTGAGTGCTAGTCTCTGTGAATTATTTCATTCAGTCCTCACATTAACCTTAGGAGATAGGTAGTAACAGCCCCTTTTTGTAGGTGTGAAAACTGAGGCACCCAAATATTTAGTAAAAGGCCCGAGTCATGACATTTAACAGGCTGCAGAGCCAGGACTCAGGGTGCCTGAGTTCCAAGTGTGAGTCACCATTGTGACTGTTGCACTATAGGGCAGCCACCTAGGGTTGGGGGCACTTTCCGAAGGGAGGGTGCTGTTTACTAACCTGCTCTTTGTCCCACAGACAGCGCTGAAGTCACCCCGCCTGTCCTGTCTGTGATGGGGGAGGCCACCCCAGTGAGCATCGAGCCGTAAGTACAGCCCTGCCTCTCGCCCATGGCGTCAGGGTGGCCGCGTTGGTTCAGTGTGTGCAAGCGGGCCCTGGGAACAAGAGGAGGGTTCTGCCGAGCCCTCTCTGGGCTTCTGCACTCGGCCCTAAGCTTTGCTGTCCCCACCCTGCTTCTGTGTGAAGGGAATGGAAAGGACCAGCTCAGCTTGAATTTATCTCTAGGAGTGTTGGGAGGGTGGTCCAAGAGACTCTTTCCCCATCTGTAAACCTAGAGCAGCTTCTCCCCCTTCCAACCTCTGGTGCTTGCCTTTCTGGTGGAACCAGGTGCCAGGATGTCCCCACAGTGCCCCAGAAGCCAGGTACCCTATACGCAGCTGAGGCCTTGCCTCTGCCTACTACCCCTCATCTTCTCATCTGCGGGGAGATAGGTTCTCGATCCCCACAGGGAGAGGCCTCACTCCCTACCCTTTCTACCCCCACAGACGCATCAACGTGGGCTCCCGGTTCCAAGCGGAAATCCCCTTGATGAGGGACCGCGCCCTGGCAGCTGCAGACCCCCACAAGGCAGACTTGGTATGGCAGCCCTGGGAGGACCTAGAGAGCAGCCGCGAAAAGCAGAGGCAAGGTGAGGAGGGACCTGGGAACCAGCAAACGAGGCAGGCTGGTGGGTGGATGTGCGCGCCAGCCCAGCCCAGCCCTGAACGGGGTTTTCTCTCCTCCCTCCTCCTGCTCCCATGAATCCAGTGGAAGACCTGCTGACAGCTGCCTGTTCCAGCATTTTCCCTGGAGCTGGCACCAACCAGGAGCTGGCCCTGCACTGCCTGCACGAGTCCAGGGGAGACATCCTGGTGAGATGGCACCCGTGGTGGAGGGAGGGTCTCCCAGGGAGGCTGGCTTGGAGCTAGGCCTCTGGCATGCAGATTGGAGGCCAGGAGGAGGGCCTGACCAAGGAGCGGATTGTGGAGGCCGTGCGCCCTGCTTTCTGAGCATCCCCATCTGCTATGATCTTGCCATCCTGCCAGACCCCTTGTCTCTCAGCAGTTAATGGGAGCAAGAGTAAGCGCCTACCCTACTTGGAGGCCTGAGGAAGTCCTCTGGCCTTTGCCAGGGATTAGGATGCTCAGTTCACCACTGAGACCCCTGCAGGGCCCTCACCTTCCCTTACTTGCCTTGTAGGAAACGCTGAATAAGCTGCTACTGAAGAAGCCCCTGCGGCCCCACAACCACCCACTGGCAACTTACCACTACACAGGTGGGTCTAACTGGGGTGGGTATGGGGCCTGGAGCCTCAGAAGGTCTCCAGCATCAATGGGGCCCTGCCTGGTGCTGAGTCACAGCCCTGGGTGGAAGGTGCGAGGTAGGGGGTAGAAAAGCCAAGAGCCAGAGTGAGGGAACTGGCACTAAAGCTGGGGTAGTGTTCCAGGAGCTTTCTGTACCCTGGAGGGGAATGGAGAAGGGGGTGGGCAGGTGGGAGCCCATCGAGGCAAAAAAGCCCAGATCACAGGTGCAGGGACAGGAAGCCAGGCCTGCGCCATCCAAATTGGCATCAGGTATCTGGAACTTAGATGGGCCCTGGAGTGCATGTCCCGTTCTAGGCACCGTACTGCAAGAGGGTCATCGACCAAGTTGCATAATCCTAGCAGCCACTGTTCTGGATCCTCGTTAGTGCTACATTTTATCTGCACCAGGCAGAGGACCAAAGGTCTCACTGCGTTATTTCATTTAGTCCTCACCACAGCTAGTGAGCCAGGTTCTGTTATTAGTACCTGTTTCACAAACAAGGGGAGTGAGGCTCCAAGTGACGTGGCCAGTGAGTGGCAGAAGCAGGACGTGCAGCTGGCTGATGCTTCAGAGACTGGGGGTGGCTGGCCTCACACTTCCTGCTAGTCAGGATTGTCCAGTGCTCATCGTCCTGCTCACCTCACTGCTCCCTCTTTGCCCGGTAGGCTCTGACCAGTGGAAGATGGCTGAGAGGAAGCTGTTCAACAAGGGCATTGCCATCTACAAGAAGGATTTCTTCCTCGTCCAGAAGCTGGTGAGCTGGGCTCTGTTTCGGGGGCAAGTGAGCTCTAGGAGCTGCCTGAGTGACTCTGGGGCTCCCTCTGTGAGTGACCAAGCCCTCTTAAAAAGCAGTCAGGGCAGGAACAGTGGCATGTGCCTGTAGTCCCAGCTACCCAGGCGTCTGAGGCAGGAGGTTCCCTGAGCCTAGGAGTTCGAGTCCAGCTTGGGCAACATAGCAAGACCCCTGCTCCGTAAGAAAAAAAAGAAAAAAGCATCAGGTTAATGCCACTAAGTAGGCTCAGGGATGATTTTCTAAACAATACAAGAAGGGGAAGAGATTAGGGCTTTTTTCCCTGTTGGTTCCAAGCACCCTTCTACCACCCTAGGGTGGTGTGGCCGTGCTCCAGGTCTCAATCTGGAAGGAGGCCTAAGTTGGCATCAGTCCCTGTGGCATCAGACTTAAAATAGGTGGGAGAACTAGATGGGAAGGAGGGCTGCAAGGAGGGGTGAGCCATCCCCCAGGGGAGTGCGGGAGGGGAGGGCACCCCAGGGTCAGGGGAACTGGGATCCCGTGTGTACCTGTGTAGCAGACCTGGGGGACCTCTGCCCACTTCCTGTCTGGCCCAAGGCTCCTTCCAGGAACTCAGCTAACCAAGCCTAGGTTCCCTAGATTTATCTTGTCTCTCTCCTTATTCTTTTGGAAGAGTAGAGTGCTTTGCTAATCCAAGGGATTGCATCTTTCCAGCCCTGTCTCACAAATCTGGGCTGTGGGGAGAGTGAGTTGTGTGGATGGCAGAGGAAAAAGTACTTCTAAAAACTGACTCTTCCTGGGATTATAGATTGTGTTGGGAATGGCCCTAGCGACTTGGACAGAGTGCTGATGAATTCTCCTAGGAGGGCCCTGTTGTGAGGATAGTCTTTTGCTGTGTTTTATTAACACTTTGTTCTCTGACTGGGCAATATTGCTGGGAAGTACATGCCCAAGTACATGCCCATGAAATTCACTGAGGCGTCTCTAATGCCTAATGAAAAGAGCAGATCATTAGTCAGTGAAATGGTCAGAGAGAATTGACAGTAAAAGTATAAACAATCTAATTAATAAATGTGTGACTTGGTCATTCCTGTGGGAGGAAACATGTCTGTCCTCAGGCAGAGAGGACCTGCACTGACCCCTGGGCCCTCTGGACAGGAGCTCCCAGCCCAGCAGTGGTTGAGCAGTCTGGGAGCTTGTGGGGATGGGGGAATGGGGGTAGTGTCAGAGAAAACAGCCTCTGTGTGTGGGAAAGTAGTCCAAAAACTAAACGCGTAGATTTATGAAATGAGATGGCTTGAGAGCCCCTGGAGATCATCTAGTCTTAACTTATCCCACTTATTATTTACACATGAAAAAACTGAAATTAGAAAGGTGAGTGACTTCCCTAAGGTCATGTAGCCATTTGGTGGCAGAGTTAGGAGCAAGACTTGGTTGGGCCTTTTGCTTCCTTTTCAGGTTTTCCAGGGCTTTCTTGTTAGTTTTCCTTGAGTTCCTGCCCTACATAGGACACGGTGACATTTCTCTGTCCTCACTTGTCAGGAGAGGAATGAAAGTGTTTGCCTGGATTGATGAGGCAGGCAGTATTGCCTGTATTGCCAGGTCGGGGCTGGCTTTGAATGTGAATGGTGCCCAGACATTTCCCCTTAACCTTTTAGTTTGAAAAATTTCAAACTTAGAGAAAAATTGAAAGAACAGTATAATGAACACTCATTTCCTCTCACTTCGATTTACCAAGTGTTAACGTTTGCCACATTTGCTTTCTCTTTCTCTGTCTGTATCAAACACACATACACACACACACACACACACACACACACACACACACACACACAATATTTCTTTCTCTGTTTCAGCTAATCATTAAAAGTAAGTTACATGGCCGGGCACAGTGGCTCACACCTGTAATCCTAGCACTCTGGGAGGCCGAGGCGGGTAGATCGCTCAAGGTCAGGAGTTCGAGACCAGCCTGAGCAAGAG